>JAVJIF010006275.1:102500-298822 GCA_038442645.1 Agave tequilana | reverse complement strand
ATAGCGCACATATGCTAGTTTTGCAATTCCTAAGGAATGCAAGAATCCTCTTGTAGATAGTTTTTCCTTTTAGTGCCTTAGCAAACAAACTGACATTCTGAGATTTGTTAGTAGGACTCCGAATTTGATTGGAGTATCTGAAATTTGGGAATATCTGCTTCACACGCTTCCGAGCTGATTTGAGTGAGGAATGGTCTGAATTTGAGTCTGCCTGCTATTAGATATCATTATTCACTGTCGAAAATTTACCCATGTAGAACATTACTCTTGATTTGTATTATAGGATCATCTCTCAATATCCATTACTGCTTGTGCACTAAATAGAAAATAGTCTAGATACTTGTATCTGATTAATGTTAAACAACTTAACTGCTCTCCCATTCAGACAACCAATTGTAAAACCAAAGAGAGGTGTTGGTGCCATTCCCAATTCATTTGTCATATGCTTGAAAGCCTTATGTTCGCTACACTAATCCAATTCCAGGCACCTGACTGCAATAGTGTAGCTTCATTGGATACAAAGACAAGCTCTTCAAGTAATGTCGTGACATCGCACTTGACCAGATTGCATCTTTTTCCATCATAATATGGCTGAAAATTTGTTATACCATATTTTCTGTTACGTCCAACGAATTTATAGTTGTTATTTAACTACAAGCATTATTAAAACCTGACTCTGCTTAAGCGATCCAGAATTGTGAACTCTTTTAATTTAAGTTGATGCTTTTGTTTTTTTTGTGTGTGATGGTATCGAGTGTCAGTGTCTATTCAAGACTTCAAGTCAAATTACTTTAAGGGTTGGGTGAGAGAACTAGAACTCCTAACTTAATTAAGTAAGAATAATAAGCAGAATTGGGCTTGAACTTGGTATAATTAATTGCTACCGAAAATCATAGTATATGATAATTATGCATCTGTAGATTAAATAGTGAACTTGATGATGTAATTTACTATAATAGTACATAACAGACTTACAAAGATCAAAGAGCCGATTGACTCTTGATAAATTAAGAACTTTATGGAGCTTGATGGTTAAACAATGAATTAGAAATTGAACTTAAATAGTGAGCAATATACTATTCGACTGCAAGTAACAATTCTGATGAAAGGAAAGAAATCCCTATTATATTCATGGGTTATTTAGAGAAGATTGCCTATATGTAGAAAAAGGATATTACTTGTTTAAGTGGGACATATTGGGGGGGTGAATATGTATGTGGATGTGATAATCAGCTAATTAAGACATCAAAGATTCTCGATTAGTATCATAATCCATAATTATAGGCTATTACCGATTATTTTCAATTAGTGATATATAAGTAACATGATCAAGAGGGTTGGATACTGATAATGTGAATGAAAACTATGTTGAAGTTGTGGAGCCTGATTACTGACCTTGACAAAGGATAACCCTCGAAGAAGTACTACGCTGGAAGAACTGCGAGGCCCACTTACAGTGGAAGTCAGGAGGACGAGAAGTCCATCCTAAATGATTCGAAGGTGAGGCCTCGGGAAGAGTCTTTTGAGGACTGGACCACCTTGTTAACTCCCAAAGTAAAGACGTACTTCAGGTGAGTGTGAATGAGTTTAGAGTTTCAGATCGTGGCATGTTCAAGTTCTCAGAGGATCAATCGGAGTCTCGGGAGGAGCACTCCTAGCGACAGAGTAGAGTAACATCCCCGGAGCGTTGTGAGGCGCAGCGAATGCGGTCCACTCTAGAAGTTTCACAATATAGGAAACTCAAGCCACATATCAAAGATGGTTTCACATTTGTAACTCTAGTTTTCTCTATAAAAAGAGATGCGCAATAATTAGGATTTAACGAAGTAGTGAGAGCTACTGTAAAGAGCGCCTGTGAGATTTTCTTCTTATCCCTGTAATCTCTCAATAACAGTTGATTTGTGAGCGATTTCATAGTTTTTCCCTGTTTGGATTTTTCACGTAAAGTTTGGTGTTCTATGTGTATTGTCTTGTGATAGATCTGTGATCTTGTACATCATTTCTAATCTAATATGTTCTTGTTCATCCCCATCGTGAAAGCACTTACCCCCAATAACTGGTATCAGAGCCTTTGGTTCGAGATGGCTGATGAAGAAAAGTTCAGAGTCAAAAGATTCAATGGCGTGAACTTCGGGCCTGGAAGTACAAAGACTACTTGTACTAGAAAGATCTCTATCTTCCTCTCGGTGGAAAGACCCATAAGCCAAAAGAGATGTCAGATGGCAAGTGAGAGATTCGAGATTGAATAGCCCCAGGGGCGATCTAATTGTCCCTGGCATCGATGGTTGCCTTCAACGTATTTCGAGAAAAAATGACCAAAGACTTGATAACGACGCTATCTAAGATGTATGAGAAATCATCGACGTCAAACAAGGTATTCTTGATGGAGAAATAGTTCAACCTAAAGATGGCTGATAGCAGAAGCGTTGCTAAGCATCTCAATGAATTCAACACACTAATAAGCCAATTGCAATGCTTGAGATCAATTTTGAAGACAAAATTAGAGTGTTGGTTCTGTTGTCTAGTCTGCTCGAGGCCTGAAATAGTCTCGTGATAGTGGTGAGCAATTCTTGTGAGATAAAACCTTGAAGTTTAATAATATGGTGAGTGTACTTCTTAGCGAAGAGGTGCGTAGGAAGTCTTCGAGGTTGGCTGAGACATAAGTGAGTGCCCTGAGTGTCGATCAGAGAGGGAGGTCTGGGAATAGAGATAAAAAAGAGAATGGGAGGTCGAAATCCAAATCGGCAAGAGGTACATCCAAGTCAAGGGGTGAGAGATATTGATGGTATGGTGATATGGGGTATATTTAGAAGGATTGCAAGTAGAAGGATAGAGAAGGTAAAGACAAGGAAAAGGATTCCGCGCATATCAAGGAGAGTGATGGATCCGACATCTTGATTCTCTTCTTAATTGAGTCCAACGAGTCATGGGTAATTGACTTTGACGCCTCTTTTCACGCCACTTCTCGACAAGGTATCTTTCAAAACTATATAAAAGGTGGACTTGGGAGGTGTACTTGGGAGATGATAAATCATGTTACATTGTCGGGAAAGACGATGAGGTGGTTAGCCTCACTAAAGTTGAGGAACATCAGACATATATTGAAGCTGGAGAGAAACCTGATCTCTATTAGACAACTTGCGGTGAAGAGATGAAGACCATCTTTGATGATGATGTATGCAAGATCACCAAAGGTGCCATGGTGATGGCCCACGGTAAGAAGGAAGGTATATATGACGACGGGTTTCAGGGCATTAATTTCAGTTGCTTCTTCGGAAGAGGATGCCGAAGTGTGACATCAGAGACCTGGGTATATGAGCGAGAAGGGAATGAAAGTGATGCTCTCCAAGGATAAGCTACTGGGTTTGAAGTCTGTTGATATAGACTTCTGCGAAATTACGTCTACGGGAAGCAGAAGCGAGTCAGTTTCTCAATGGTGAGAAAGACTCCGAAGGCAGAGAAGTTGGTGTTAGTGCATACTAATGTTTGGGATAAGGCTTCAGTTCCCTCCCTCAGGGGCTCATTGTATTTTGTGACCTTCATCTTCTAGTAGGAAGGTCTGGGTGTATTTCTTGAAATACAAGTTGGATGTGTTCGAGGTGTTTTAAGAAATGGTTGGTCCAAGTCGAGAATGAATCAGATCAAAAGCTTAAGTGCTTGAAGTCCAACAACGGGGGTGAATATTGTGATGGCAGATTGATTAGTCTCTAATTTTGCATAATTTTTATCACGTCCGTATATTTATTTGATATAAAATTCTGCTAATAAAGCTTTCCTTGCATGATCTTAGGTCCATGGTGTGCAAATGAAGAAGAAGACCCTAAATCACCATTTAATGGGTGATTAAAGGCCTACCAAGTAGCCATTGACCTCAGAGTGGAGATTTTGTCAGCCCAGGGCATCAAATCCAGAAATCAGAAGATCCACCTGACAGGAGACAGACAGGACGACGCACTGCCCGAAGCCAGGTGCGCGCCGTCCTGGCATGGCCGCTAAAACGCGGCCTGGGCCGCGTTTTCGCGGCCGTACGGGCACGAGCGCGCCCGAGCTTTAGGCAAGGGGTCTTCCCCCTGGCCTCCTTTTCCCTGGTGCCTATAAATACCCCCTGGGGTCTGAAGAGAGGCAGATCCAAAGTTTAGAGCATTGTTGTAATCTTATTTTTAGGATTGTAGTTGTTTTAGTTTTCTTCTTCTTCTAGTTTTAGTTTAGCCATTAGAGTGAAAGAGAGAGTGTGTGTAAGAGTTGTATTTGAAGGTGACAAGCTAATACAAGTAACTACTTCTCTTTCTTCTTTCCATTTACTTGTGTTTTCATTTGCTTTTACTTCCTTGTTGTAGTGTAACTCTTTTTCTCTTTACTTCTTTCTTTTACTTCCTTGTTGTAGTATAACTCCTTTTCTCTTTACTTCTTTCTTTTACTTTCTTATTGTAGTGTAACTCCCTTTCTCTTTACTCCTTTTCCTTTGTTGTTTCTTTACTTTCATGTCTAACTAACTCTTCCATTGCATGACTAACTAACTACTAACCCACTAATCTCTAACAACTTGATTGATAAACCCAAATGAGTCAATAGTGTCAACTAAGCCTTATGCAAACAAGAGCTATAATATCTTAAGACGAGGGTTCTAACTCTAACTTACATTCAAGTATTTACTTTCTTATATTTCATACTTAACGGGTTTTTGATGATATATGGATTGCATGCTTTACTTGTTTTTGTAAGTTAGAGATTTTTCTTTTAACTTTGCCGATACCATTAGTGCACTTGTGTCTTCCCCTATTCTCGCCTTCAATTGGATCTTGATAAGGGAATGTCCAAGTTTTTGCCGTGTTAAGCTAAGTTATAGGAAGAACTTTCACTCGATTTCCACGTAAATAGTTCCTATGCATAAGAGGTATGCTTGCCTATGATCTATCGTGAGGCTACATCTTCAAGAAGTTAGGGATTAGTGGGAGCATTTAGTAGAAAGTTAGCCATGCGTTTTTACCATTAAGAAAATCCAATTTTACAAACCACCAAATCATTCTAAAATAATCTTTGAAACCAACTTATTTTCATTTTTCAATTCTTTATTTGAAATAAAGAACTTTCTCTTTTCTTGAACAAAGAAGCTGCATCAAGCTTTCATCGCTCTCCTCCTTGTGGACACAACCGGTATAGCCACTTCGCTACAACGGAAGAATCGCAAAAGCAGTAACATCGACCCGCACTCTTTTTATTTATTCTTGTGCTTGCTTTTTGCCGATCAAATTTTGGCGCCGTTGTCGGGGAGGAAACGGATTTATTATTCAATACTAAATGAAAAGACACCTAGAGGGGGGTGAATAGGTGACAATGCTAATCTATGAACTAAATGCGGAATTTAAAAACTTAATGCAAATTACACTCAAGTGCTATCAACAAGTGATGCACACAACCAAGCCAAGCAAATATGAATGAGCAATGTAAATAAATGCAAGGCACAAAGTAAAGAGAGAGTAGAGAGAGAGCCAATGGATCAAGCGCAAACACAAGGATATGTTATCGAGGTTCGAGCACCCAGCTCTACATCCCCGCCTTCGACACACGAAGGATTTCCACTAGCTCGTCCACCTAGGACCCTTTACAAGGAGTACCCAACACTCCTCTCTTTACAACCTCCTCCCTGAGGCAAACTCCAACAATCACAACCTCCTCCTTGAGGCAAATTTTCAAACCAATACAACAAACTCCCAATCACCAACCAATACAAGGATCACCTCTCAACTAGAGGGATACAACCCAAAGCACAAAGCTAAGAAAAGATTGGGTTACAACTTGGTGGTCACAACAACAACCACAAACAACTTCTTCTTCCACACAAATAACCTATAGATATAGATAGTAGATTTTAACTCAAGTGTGGAGAAAACCAAGGGATATGAAACCAGCAACTCAAAGAAAAACCTTTGGGAAACAAATGAAATCAAGATATAGAAGTTCAAACAAAAGCTTTTCCAAAATCCCTTTTCTTTAGTTTTTCAAACCCTAATCAAAAGCACAAAAGATTGTTCACTTTGAATCCAAAAACCTATTTTTTTTCTTGCAGCAAAAACACCAGAGAGATAGAAAATTTTAGCCCAAAATTCTTAGAGAAAAACTCTCTCAAATGGGGTATTTATAGGCAATTTAGAAAACTAGCCGTTTACAGAATATTTGCCAGATTTACCCTGCCGGTCGACCGGCCCGGTCGACCGCCCAACGGTCAAATTCTGAACCGTTGTGGCTACCGGTCGACCGCCTCGGTCGACCGAGAATTCCTGAGAGCCAACAGCTCTCCGTCGGTCGACCGCTTCGGTCGACCGGATGCAGTGTCAGCCTGCGTGCACGTATCCGTGCACGTCAGTCGACCGGAACGGTCGACTGGCTTCTTTGTTGCGGTCGACCGTACCAGTCGACCGGAAAAGCCTGGCAGACAAAAATAGGTCTGAAATCTTGGGAAAAAATATTATAATAAAACCCACAAAATCTCTAAAATTCCACAAAAATAGTTTTATCATTTTATATTGAAATACAAACTTGTGTTAAAAATCCTAACACAAATTTCAAACATATTTGACTATTTTTGTGTCATAGAAATTTTGCCAAAAACCAAAACCGTATTTTCTAAAACCTTGTATTTTGAATAGAAAATACACATTGTCTAAAACTCATCCATGATACAAAATATGATATTTAAACACTTTGAAGTATATTGTATATGAATAGAAATTCAATATACAAGAAACATATATATATCATGATTTTTGTCATTAAGTCCAAAAATATGTTTTGTTGTAAATACCAAATCATAAAACTCATGAAATAGGTATATCAAAGTAAGTTTGTCTAAGTCTTTGAAGCATGCATGTATATAGAACAAATCTAATATACAATAAACCATGTAAACTTGTTTTGATCTATCTATTCATGAAAACCAAGATCGGTTAAACCTAAAACCGAAAATCAAAACATGAAAGGTGTGTGTTGTGAACTTGAGCATTATCATACTATTCTAATCTTTATAATTAGGCTCTAAACACAAACTAAAACTATGGATACCTAAGTCTTCTTGTAGAGCGCAATCTCCAAGCTAGAGCGCAATCTCCAAGTCGGCTCGATCCAAAAACTCTTGATTCACCGAGCAAGTGCAATGTATGATCTTTGACGCTTGGGCTCTTGAATCAACATGTGCAAGCTTCCAAATCATCTTGTTGAAGCTAAACACCAACTAATATCTTGATTAATAATCTGAAACTAAAATCACAAGATAATTAGTACACATAACTACATGAGTTAATCATCATCAAAACTAGAGTGGAAGGCCTTTGGGCCAACAATCTCCCCTTTTTTGATGATGACAAAACTCATGGAGTTATATATGCATGGATTAAAGTAAAGCTTCAAAGAAGCTCCCCCTTAACTCATGCATAGGAATAAACAAACAATAAGATGCATATAAATAAGGTTCTTGACATAAAATGAATATGCATATGAAACATGCTATTGATTCCAATTAAACAAAACAACTAAATTACCAAAACATGCTCTTGATACCAATGGATACTAATAAAAATAAAACTCATAATGCTCTTGATACTAATACCAATGGAGATGAAATGAACATAAAACTGAAAACTCATGCATATCAACTCAAACTCATGCATATCAACTCCAAATACTTCTCCCCCTTTTTGTCAATCATCAACAAAGGGGTAAAAACAAAATAGATCTAAATTCTTCTCCCCCTAAATATATGAATCAAAGAATCAATTATGCATGACAAGGGTCTAACAAACATGGCATATATCATACTAAAATATGAGTCATCAAAACAAATCATCATATAATCATAAACATCCAAATGGTCATAATGCAAATGTATGTGCATTAGATCTAGGGCATACATGATAGTACTAAACAAAGTGAGAACACAAAGATAAGATCCATATAAAGCATGGGTGCTCAAGGAACTAAACATGTATAACATTAATCTAATGAACAAGGCACAAGCATAATGAACAAAACATGACATGCTATAAAAGATGAACATGGAAAGTATGCAAATAAAAAAAAATTAGGAGTTAGAGATGATACCAAAACCAATGAAGTTACACCTCTAGTTCTCCAAAACACGGTGGTCCTCCCACCAAATCTCCTTGAGAGTGAAGCATCCAAATGGTTCTCCTTTTAGCTTAGAATGCATCCACCTCAAAGCACCAATACCCTCACGTGACGCGAGAGCTCCCACCTACATCAAAAGTCAAAGAGGTGGTTTTGGTACCCATTTCTTTGTGGGTCCACGGGGGTTAGTATCTTTTCTAACCCAACATAATTAGTTGCTAAATTTTCATGATAAATGCGATCATAACAAAATCTAGCAAGGTGGCCTTTTCGACCACAATGTGTACATGTGTACACGTGAGCATACATATGATGATGGTGATCATGAAAAGCATGTGTATGCCTAGATGGGTGTGCATGCAAGGTTGGAACTTGTTTCTTGCGAACCAAGGTTTCCAATCGTGTGTGATTCATGGCACAATGGCTCAAAGTGGAGCCCAAACTATCAACACTTTTCTTCAAGACAAGTATATCATTTTCAATGTTCGAAGATAAAGTGGAGCATGCAATAGGTGTGCTAGAACATGAAGCAACATTAGCATGGCAAACATCAATCTCTTTTAGCAAAGATTTATTTTTAATCAAAACCAAATCCAATTCTCTAGTAATTGAATCAATATCATTTTTCAAAGTAAGATTTTCTTAAAAGTAAAATCCAATTTTGAAGATAAAATCTCATTGTGTTTTACAACATCATCACAATCATTTTTATTTTTCAAAAATTCATTTTCCTTTAAAGCAAGTTCAAGTTGAGATTTAAGTGAGTCACATTCACTTGCAATCTCTTCCTTCTCTTGCAAAAACCAATTCAAAATTAGAGCATAAATCCTTTAATTCATTTTTCAACACAAGATTATCCTCTTTCAACAAATCATATTTTTCCAACAAATTTTCAAGCTTTTGAGCAAGTTCCATATTTAAAGTTTGAACTTCAAAACAACCATGGCAATAGGAACTAGAGCTATCATCAATATGAGAATCCGATTGTACCTCAAGGGAGTTCTTCCCTTGGACCATGAGGCATTGCTCTTCGGACTTTTCTCTTTTAGATCTCCTCATCTTGTTAATTATCCTTGGAAGCTCGGGAGATGTCAAGATGCTCCAAACTGCAAAAGCCGAATCATAGTGATCAAAAACGGGTAAAAGAAATTCATTTAGAGATGCTCTAAGTGCTCTAAGTGCTAATGCATTGGCCTTCTTATGCTTGCTACTATTTGGGAGGGATTCTATGGTAATGGCTTGATAAACTAGATGACCTAGTGTTTTTAAATGTTTAGTCATATTAGCCTTCCAAGCATCAAGTCTAAAATGATCAAACATAGGAGGCTAGCCATAAGTGCAAACTAAATGTGTGCAAATGAAAATGCAAATGAAGATTAGCAAACCAAGATCACTCCTAGGTGGTTAAACCTAAATATCAGGAGCACTAGCTCTGATACCAATTGAAAAGACACCTAGAGGGGGGGTGAATAGGTGACAATGCTAATCTATGAACTAAATGCGGAATTTAAAAACTTAATGCAAATTACACTCAAGTGCTATCAACAAGTGATGCACACAACCAAGCCAAGCAAATATGAATGAGCAATGTAAATAAATGCAAGGCACAAAGTAAAGAGAGAGTAGAGAGAGAGCCAATGGATCAAGCGCAAACACAAGGATATGTTATCGAGGTTCGAGCACCCAGCTCTACATCCCCGCCTTCGACACACGAAGGATTTCCACTAGCTCGTCCACCTAGGACCCTTTACAAGGAGTACCCAACACTCCTCTCTTTACAACCTCCTCCCTGAGGCAAACTCCAACAATCACAACCTCCTCCTTGAGGCAAATTTTCAAACCAATACAACAAACTCCCAATCACCAACCAATACAAGGATCACCTCTCAACTAGAGGGATACAACCCAAAGCATAAAGCTAAGAAAAGATTGGGTTACAACTTGGTGGTCACAACAACAACCACAAACAACTTCTTCTTCCACACAAATAACCTATAGATATAGATAGTAGATTTTAGCTCAAGTGTGGAGAAAACCAAGGGATATGAAACCAGCAACTCAAAGAAAAACCTTTGGGAAACAAATGAAATCAAGATATAGAAGTTCAAACAAAAGCTTTTCCCAAAATCCCTTTTCTTTGGTTTTTCAAACCCTAATCAAAAGCACAAAAGATTGTTCACTTTGAATCCAAAAACCTATTTTTTTTTCTTGCAGCAAAAACACCAGAGAGATAGAAAATTTTAGCCCAAAATTCTTAGAGAAAAACTCTCTCAAATGGGGTATTTATAGGCAATTTAGAAAACTAGCCGTTTACAGAATATTTCCAGATTTACCCTGCCGGTCGACCGGCCCGGTCGACCGCCCAACGGTCAAATTCTGAACCGTTGTGGCTACCGGTCGACCGCCTCGGTCGACCGAGAATTCCTGAGAGCCAACAGCTCTCCGTCGGTCGACCGCTTCGGTCGACCGGATGCAGTGTCAGCCTGCGTGCACGTATCCGTGCACGTCAGTCGACCGGAACGGTCGACTGGCTTCTTTGTTGCGGTCGACCGTACCAGTCGACTGGAAAAGCCTGGCAGACAAAAACAGGTCTGAAATCTTGGGAAAAAATATTATAATAAAACCCACAAAATCTCTAAAATTCCACAAAAATAGTTTTATCATTTTATATTGAAATACAAACTTGTGTTAAAAATCCTAACACAAATTTCAAACATATTTGACTATTTTTGTGTCATAGAAATTTTGCCAAAAACCAAAAACCGTATTTTCTAAAACCTTGTATTTTGAATAGAAAATACACATTGTCTAAAACTCATCCATGATACAAAAATATGATATTTAAACACTTTGAAGTATATTGTATTTGAATAGAAATTCAATATACAAGAAACATATATATATCATGATTTTTGTCATTAAGTCCAAAAATATGTTTTGTTGTAAATACCAAATCATAAAACTCATGAAATAGGTATATCAAAGTAAGTTTGTCTAAGTCTTTGAAGCATGCATGTATATAGAACAAATCTAATATACAATAAACCATGTAAACTTGTTTTGATCTATCTATTCATGAAAACCAAGATCGGTTAAACCTAAAACCGAAAATCAAAACATGAAAGGTGTGTGTTGTGAACTTGAGCATTATCATACTATTCTAATCTTTACAATTAGGCTCTAAACACAAACTAAAACTATGGATACCTAAGTTTTCTTGTAGAGCGCAATCTCCAAGCTAGAGCGCAATCTCCAAGTCGGCTCGATCCAAAAACTCTTGATTCACCGAGCAAGTGCAATGTATGATCTTTGACGCTTGGGCTCTTGAATCAACATGTGCAAGCTTCCAAATCATCTTGTTGAAGCTAAACACCAACTAATATCTTGATTAATAATCTGAAACTAAAATCACAAGATAATTAGTACACATAACTACATGAGTTAATCATCATCAAAACTAGAGTGGAAGGCCTTTGGGCCAACACTAAAGATTTTTCTTTGTTCTTGTGTATAGGAGAAGTACCAAGGAGCTTTCTATCACGGGAAGCGAAAGTGGTGGCCAAGGACGTTGCACGAGGATGCATTTGCCCTCGAAAAATTCGTAAAAATGAGTTTCTCCGATTGAAGTACTAACAAACTCTTCTGCAGTGTTGCCGAAAGCCGTTCAAATTGCTTTCTCAAAATTTTTTAGTTCCCTTGAATGCTTCACCTTATACATGTGTAATAAACTCAACAGAAATCCACTTATTGCTTAATTGAAATTTGGATTAGACTTTTGCATTTAGGGCACGTGTCTATTTCAATTCATTTCAATTTCTGTTGAAGAGTGCTGGAGAAAAGGTACGTGTGCATTCATATAGAATAGGACAAACATTTTGGAGTGATTTATCGCTTTGAGTGTTATCTTGTTGTGAATAAACTGTACACTTGCACAATTGACATTAAGGGCAAAATCCCAAATAAACAAGATAAGGTGGGGATTTCATCACCCTTCCTTAGCCCCAAAACCATCTCCAAGTGCACTCACATAACCCAAGTCTTAACTAAAAACTGATAGACGTTGGCCCTAGGGACATCTCGGACTCACTAAGAGATTAATCGAGGGTGAAAATTGTAAGAACTATACTCCTATAAAATCGGTGTCTAAGAAAAGTGAATTGAGAGGTAAAGCCTCGAAAGCTCCGTGGTTTAGCGTAATTAAGGCCCGTGGCTCACGCCCGGATACTTCCCACCGAGTTTTGCCCTTTCTTGGCCGATTAGCTTGTAGTCGAGTTCCTGCAACAACCTCCCCCAGAGAATCAACCAGTTAGGAGTTGTCTAGGTCCAGGTATCTTAGACTAAGGCTTTGTAGTTGTTTTTCTTTCTTTTGTTTGTTTATTTTATTCTTTTCGATTGTTTGTTGTCTTTACGTTGTTTGTGGTGTGTTGCATGCAAGAGTGGGTGAGAGATCCTGTAACTTCCAGATTAGCCAGAAACACCTCTCTACCCTTGCATCCAGAACCGGTGATGGGGTAACTTCAGTATAAGTTTTATCCGATCAGAACTTCACTACCATCTTGTATAAAACTGCCTGAAGCAAATGGAAATAATTTTGAATTAAAGCCTTAATTCATCAACACTCTCCCAAAGTTTCATGGTTTAGAATCGGAGGACGCATGCTTCTTTGTTAGGGAGTTTGAAGAAGTGTACCTCATGATGCGTATACCCCAGCTAGGAGACGATGCCGTTAGGTTATGTTTCATTCCCTTTTCCCTAAAGGACCTAGCGAAGAAATGGTTGTACAGTTTGGCGGTAGATTCTGTCACGACGTGGGATGATTTCGTCAAGGCCTTCTTGAAAAAATTCTACCCAATTCACAAAACTGCCCTCATTAGAAAAAATATCATGCAATTCAGGCAAGAACCGAGCGAACCATTTGGAGATACTTTGAGCGATTCAAATGTCTAGCTCAGTGCCCTCATCATGATGTGGAGAAATGGCGTCAGTGCCAGATTCTCTACGATGGTTTAGATTATGAGATGAAAATCCTGTTAGAAACCATGTGTCAGGGAGGGCTCTTGCAAAAGGATGAGAACTAGGGTTGAGATTTATTTAAGGATTTAGCTGAGAAAATCCTGCAATGGAGCCAGCCTCGAAAAAATCAAGGAATTCACAATCTATAGCTTCAAGAGGAGGGTTCCTATCTCTAGAATCATCCATAGCTGCAGAATCTAAGATTGCAACCGTAATGAGGAGAATAGAGGCTCTAGAAATAAAAGAGCGAGCCAATGTCAACCAAATTAACCCACTACCAATTCACAATCCGGGTTGTTCATACTGTCAGGTACCAAATCATGTCTTTAAAGAATGCCCTATTTTTCATACTCAGCAAGTGCCACCGGAACACCTGAACGCAGCCTACTCACGGCCGCCGCATAATCCCTACTCGCAAACATACAATCCAGGTTGGAGGAATCACCCAAATTTCTCCTGGGCCCGAACAATCCTCCTAGGCCTAATTTCTCCAACAATTTTCACATCCCAGTCCTCCACCAAATTTTCCAGTCAAGCTCCATCTTCCTCCTCTCAAAGTTCACCAATGGAAAAGAAATTCAGTAAGTTGGAGGAGAGCATGAAAGCTTTTATGAAGTCCCAAGCCGCTTTCATGCAAAACAGGGACAAACGCTGAACAACCATTTACAGGCTATATCGAGATTGAAATGCAAATGAGTCAGTTAGCTAGCTCTCTAAGTGAAAGAGTAAAGGGTACTTTACCTAATCAGCCGCTAGTTAACCCTAAAAACTCCAATCAAGCGTATGAAATTTAGGATCCGTCGATCAACTAGTGCAATGTTGTTCACACACTTCGATTTGGAAAGAAGGTGGACAACCAGGTCTACCAATAAAAAAATCCAGTTCATACTGATCCTACTCCAGCCTCCACCTCTGCTAGTTCCTCCCAAACTACTCCTCAAATATCTGACGAGGACAAAGCTGCTGAATAAGTTCATAAGCTTGTAGCACCCTTTCCCAATAGGCTTAGGAACAACAATAAGAATATGCACATGGAAAAGATGCTTGAGATGTTTAACCAGATCAAACTGAATGTGCCTCTTCTTGACGCTATCCAATAAGTCCCAACTTATGCCAAATTTCTTAAGGATATATGTACAAAGAAGAGAAAGACAAATGTGCCCAAGAAAGTTTTCTTGGCAACCAATATAAGCAAAATTCTGTCTGGTTCCATTCCGGTGAAATACAAGGATCCCGGATGTCCCATAATTTTTTGCACCATAGGATAAATAGAAATTAGCAGAGCACTCCTTGACCTGCGAGCAAGTATCAACTTGCTACCTCTCTCAGTATACCAACAACTTTGGTTGGGCGAGCTAAGCCCAACTCGAGTCACCATTCAGCTAGCTGACCGATCTGTGAAAATCTCGAAGGGGAAAATCACAGATGTCCTTATCCGGGTCGGGGATTTCATCTACCTCGTTGACTTCATTGTGCTTGAGACCCAACCTGTGTCAAATCCACGGTCTTAAAATCTGGTCATCCTAGGACGCCCATTCCTTGCTACAGCCAATGCCATAATCAACTGTAGGAACGGGTCTATGCGATTGACCTTTGGAGACATGACGAAGGAAGTCAATGTCTTCAATCTTGGAAGACAACCCAAGGATATCAATGATCAGACGTTTGAGGTAAATTCTATTGAAAATCTGACCAGTGAGCATGAGGAAAGCATGGAGATAGAAACAGAGGCAAAGTTTGATCTGGAATCTGAAGATTTTAATCTAGACCAGATCGTAGATTCGACAGTGGACTAGGCGTCAAGCCCAAGTGTACCTCATTATAGGATTGAAAGTCCAGATATTACCTCCAATGAAGAACACCTTCCCTAGAGCTAAAAGCCTTACCTGAACACCTCAAGTACGCCTACCTTGGCAGAAAAGAAACCTTGCCAGTCATCATAGCATCCCCCCTGACTGAGCAACAAGAGGACAACTTAATGTCTATTCTGGAAAGACATAGGGAAGCCATTGGATGGACGATGAAGAATATCAAGGGGATAAGTCCAGCCATAGTCCAACATAGAATCCATTTAATCGATGAAGCAATTCCTAGGAGGGACCCACAACGCAGGCTTAACCCACTCATGCAAGAGACAGTAAAAGTGAAAATTTTAAAACTATTAGATAATGGGATCATTTATTCCATTTCTGATAGCCATTGGGTTAGACCTATTCATGCGGTCCCAAAGAAAGCTGGCTTTATGGTGGTTGAAAATGAATAAAAAGAGTTGGTACAAATAAGACTGCCTACGAAGGTTCGTGTTTGTATCGACTATAAAAAGTTGAATGCAACCACCCGTAAAGACCACTTCCCGCTACCCTTCATTGACCAAATGCTTGAACGCCTGGCTGGACACGAGTATTATTACTTCCTAGATGGGTACTCAAGATACAATCAAATCCCCATTGCTGCAGAAGACTAGGAAAAGACCACGTTCACCTGCCCGTTCGGAACCTTCGCTTACCGACGCATGCCCTTTGGATTGTGCAATGCTCCCACAATATTCCAACGGTACATGCTTAGTCTTTCTCCGACATAGTAGAACATTTTCTTGAGATTTTTATGGATGACTTCTCCATCTACGGAGATTCATTTGATCAGTGTCTTCATCACCTACAGTTAGTTCTGCAAAGATATAAGGAGAAGAATCTAACTCTAAACTGGGAAAAATGTCACTTCTTGGTGAGACAGGGGAATGTCTTAGGCCATGAGATTTCTAGGAGAGGCATTGAAGTGGACAAGGCTAAAGTAGAAGTGATTGCTAAGCTTCCACCACCCAAAAGCATCAAAGATATTAGATCCTTTCTAGGGCATGCTGGGTTCTACCGACGGTTCATTTAGGATTTTAGAAAAATTGTTAGGCCCTTAACCAACCTGCTCGCTAAGGACGTGCCTTTTGATTTTAACGATGAATGTTTCAAGTCATGGGGAAGCTTAAGCAAGAATGTATTTCTGCGCCTATTATTTCTGCTCCTAATTGGGCACAACCGTTTGAAATCATGTGTGATGCCTCTGATTTTACTATTGGTGCTGTTCTAGGACAGTGCATCGACAATAGGCAGCACGTGATTTATTACTCGAGTATGACCTTGAATGACGCCCAACAGAATTACACAACGACTGAGAAGGAATTCTTGGCCGTTGTCTTTGCGTTAGAAAAGTTTCAGCCGTACTTGTTAGGCTCGAAGACGGTGATTTTCACGGATTACTCGGCACTAAGATACCTCATGATCAAGAAGGAAGCAAAAGCCCGACTGATTCGGTGGATCTTCTGCTTCAAGAATTTGACCTGAAAATTCGAGATAAATGAGGTATAGAGAATGTGGTCGCTGATCATCTATCATGAATTCCAAATGCACCCATCTTACAAGCTCCGGTCAATGAGGATTTCCCTGACGAGCACATCTTGACCATTTTAAGGAATCCTGGTATGCGGACATAGTCAATTACCTGGCCACTGGACAATTACCCGCTGACTGAACAAAGCAAGACCAGTGTCGTTTCTTTACCCAAGTACGGTACTTCTTCTGGGAAGAGCCGTATCTTTTTAAGTATTGTCCCGACCAGATTATTCGACGATGCATACCAGAGGAGGAACAGAGGAGTGTGCTAAGATTTTGCCATGAACTTGCATGCGGAGGTCACTTCGGTCCCCGCAAGACTGCAGAGAAGGTTCTACAAAGTGGGTTTTACTAGCTCACTTTGTTCAAAGACTCATACCATTTTTGCAAGTCATGCGCAAATTTTCAGAAGATTGAAAAAATTTCAAGAAGAGACATGATGCCCCTGAACCCGATCTTGGAAGTTGAAATTTTGATATTTGGGGTATCGACTTCATGGGACCATTTCCTAATTCCTTCGGCAACCAGTTCATTTTGATTGTTGTCGATTATGTCTCTAAATGGGTAGAAGCTGTGCCAACAAAGACCAATGACAGCAAAGTGGTTGTCAAATTTCTCAAAGAGAACATCTTCTCCCGATTTGGCACCCCCAGAGTGATAATTAGTGATAATGGATCGCATTTCTGCAATAGAGTTTTTGAAGCTCTGATGAGTACGACTATCAGCTTTGATAATTAGTGATAATGGATCAAATTTCTGTGATTATTGTCGACCCTAAGAACAATACGGAATTCAAAGTGAACGGGCATAGACTGAATCCCTTCTTGACCACTGAGCCTATGACTCTGGCGGATAGTGTGCTGACTCTTTTGCCCCGTCATACACCTAACCGCAACAACTAAAAAAATTCTTATTGTTTATATGCTTACCCCTTCTATATTTTTTGACATTTCTTTAGCCTATTCACACTTGGTCGGCCCAAGTCCATGAATACGGTGACATCATTTCTTCACCCTATTTATTGCATTTACATTTACATAAACATTCATTGAGGACAATGCATTAGATAAGTGGGGGGTGCTAACACTTTTTCTTTTTCTTTCTACCAAAAAAAAATCTCCAGATTGAAAAGAAATTTCATACTCTTTATAAAAATACCAAAAGGTTATAAGAATTAGGGGACCTTATTAATGAATCTTTATTTTTTGCCTAAATAAACAAGAAAGATTGGTTTGACTAAGAGTTGGGAGGGATAAGGAAAATAATTCATACCTTCTATTTAGCCTTAGTAGAATATGCATAAACTTATGCTTGGGATTTAGAGACACAACTCTGGCAAAAAAAGCTAGATAATTGTGCCTCAAGAAGCATGATTACTCACGCCAAAAAATAATAATCAATATATAATATATAAGTAAATCTTGATTTCGTGACCTACTTTACTTGCATATTTGACCTGAGGGGTGTTTTTCCACCTGGTGCCTAAAACCATCTGGTTTGGGAGTAATCGGTTTGATATCTGTTACATGAGTAAAGTAGAAAGCCTAATGAAACCAAGAATAATAGATAAATATTAATAAATTAAATGATATTCAAAGTTGAATTGAAAAATCCCAAGCACATCACACTTACACATTATGCATATCTATCTAAAGCAAAATAATAGAATGAGTTAGAAGTATAAGATCCTTTCTAAATTTAAAGAAAAACAATAATTTCTTCTTTTAAGAAAGCTAAAGTATAGGAGAACTTATGAGGTTGAACC
Organism: Agave tequilana; assembly: GCA_038442645.1. Classification (NCBI taxonomy): domain Eukaryota; kingdom Viridiplantae; phylum Streptophyta; class Magnoliopsida; order Asparagales; family Asparagaceae; genus Agave; species Agave tequilana. The sequence continues at coordinate 280,540 of JAVJIF010006275.1, read as the reverse complement.
TAATTCTTACATCATTCGGTCATTTTTACATAAATGATTGAAAGTTCTTTTTCTTGAAAGAGGTTTGCTAACAACTAAATATTATTTCACTTACTGGAATTTGTGGGTGCAATCCGCTGAAAACGCTCAGGAGACAACACTCCTCTAGGGGAAACCTAGAGGTTTAAAGGCTTGTTGCACATGCTCAGTGCAATCGCGTCACCTGCGAAAGTGGTGTAATAATTTTCTTATTTTTGTTTTGCTCGGGACTAGTGAAAAGATAAGTGTGGGGGTCTGATTAGTCTCTAATTTTGCATATTTTTTATCACATTCGCATATTTATTTGATATAAAATTCTGCTAATAAAGTTTTGCTTACTTGATCCTAGGTCCATGGTGTGCAAATGAAGAAGAAGACCCTAAATCACTATTTAATGGGTGATTAAAGGCCTACCAAGTAGCCATTGATCTTAGAGTGGAGATTTTGTCAGCCCAGGATATCAAATCTAGAAACCAGAAGATCCACCTGACAGGGGACAGACAGAACGACGCACTGTCCGAAGCCAGGCGCGCGCCGCCCTGGCCGCGTTTTGCGGCCGTACAGGCGCGGGCGCGCCTGGGCTTTGGGCCAGGGGTCGTCCCCCTGGCCCCCTTTCCCCTGGTGCCTATAAATACCCCCCCCCGGGGTCTGAAGAGAGGCAGATTCAGAGTTTAGAGCATTGTTGTAATATTGTTTTTAGGATTGTAATTGTTTTAGTTTCTTCTTCTTCTAGTTTTAGTTTAGCCATTAGAGTGAAAGAGAGAGTATATAAGAGTTGTATTTGAAGGTGACCAGCTAATACAAGTAACTACTTTTCTTTCTTCTTTCCATTTACTTTGTTTTCCATTTTCTTTTACTTCCTTATTGTAGTGTAACTCTTTTTCTCTTTACTTCTTTCTTTTACTTCCTTGTTGTAGTGTAACTCCTTTTCTCTTTACTTCTTTCTTTACTTTCTTATTGTAGTGTAACTCTCTTTCTCTTTACTCCTTTTCCTTTGTTGTTTCTTTTACTATCATGTCTAACTAACTCTTCCATTACATGGCTAACTAAATACTAACCTACTAATCTCTAACAACTTGATTGATAACCCAAATGAGTCAATAGTGTCAACTAAGCCTTATGCAAACAAGAGCTATGATATCTTAAGACGAGGGTTCTAACTCTAACTTACATTCAAGTATTCACTTTCTTATATTTCATGCTTAACAGGTTTTGATGATCTATGGATTGCATGCTTTACTTGTTTTTGTAAGTTAGAGATTTTCCTTTTAACTTTGCCGATACCATTAGTGCACTTGTGTCTTCCCTATTCTCGCCTTCAATTGGATCTTGATAAGGGAATGTCCAAGTTTTTACCGTGTTAAGCTAAGTTATAGGAAGAACTTTCACTCGATTTCTACGTGAATAGTTCCTATGCATAAGGGGTATGCTTGCCTATGATCCATCATGAGGCTACATCTTCAAGAAGTTAGGGATTAGTGGGAGCATTTAGTAGAAAGTTAGCCATGTGTTTTTACCATTAAGAAAATTCTATTTTACAAACCACCAAATCATTCTAAAATAATCTTTGAAACCAACTTGTTTTCATTTTCTAATTCTTTATTTGAAACAAAGAACTTTCTCTTTTCTTTAACAAAGAAGCCGCATCAAGCTTTCATCGCTCTCCCTCCTTGTGGACACGACCTGTATAGCCACTTCGCTACTACAGAAGAATCGCAAAAACAGTAACATCGATCCACACTCTTTTTACTTATTCTTGTGCTTGCTTTTTGCCGATCACAGATTCAAAGAGTTCTACACAAGTCCGAGAATCTGAAGAATGAAGACGGTTCTCGAAAACCCTCATCAAAATGAAGTGGCAGAGTGCATGAATAGGATTATTTTGGAGCGTGCCCGGAGCATGCAGGTATATGCTGGTTTGTCCAAGTAGTTCTGGGCAGATGCACTCAATACGGTGGTGCATTTGATCAATAAAGGACCCTCAGTGCCTTTGAACTGTGGGATTCCCGAGGAGACATGGACTGACAAAGAGGTAAACCTGAATCACCTGTGTACTTTTAGTTATATCTCTTATATCCATATTAAGCTAAGTGACAAGAGCAAGTTGAACCCAAAGTCTAGGAGGTGCATCTTCATTAGATACTGAACTGATGAGTACGACTATCAGCTTTGGGATTCCGACAAGATCCTTAGGCACAAAAATGTGATTTTCAACGAGCAGAAGACATACAAAGACTTGCAGATGGAAAGGAGCACCTCGGAGGATGATCCCGGGGTGGCACCTTGTAGCACTCCCGAGCAGCATGGTGTTACGGACTCGGAGTTCATCGAACTTGAAGATGCTCCTGTGAATAATGCTTAGAATATTCCCAAGAGGAATATGGAATACCGAGTAGCGCCTCCGACCCCCCAAGCTAAGTTGAGGCGCTCAACCAGGCAAATGAAGACTCCAGAAAGATATTCTTCTGCCTTACACTATCTGTTATTGACTAACAGTGGTGAGCTCGAGTGTTATGAGGAGGCTTTATAGGTGGAAGCTAAGGCTAAATGGGATCTTGCTATAGATGATGAGATAGCGTCTCTCATAAATAATCAAACATGAGATTTGATTGAACTGTCAGAGAGAAAGCATGTCCTGCATAACAAATGGGTCTACCGGCTGAAAGAGGATAATGATCTATAGTTGTGAAAGAGTTTCAATGGAGAGAAGGTATTGACTTCAACGAGATTTTCTCTCCAATTGTGAAACTTACTGCAATTATATTTGTGCTCAGTAATGTGACAACAAAGGATTTACATTTAGAACAACTAGATGTTAAGACCACATTCCTCCATGAAAATTTGGAGGAGGACATTTACATGTTGGAGCCACATGGGTATATCATGCCCGAGAAGGAACAGTTGATTGAAACATGCACTGAGGCAGTGGTATCTGAAGTTTGCCAGATTCATGATGAGCAGTGGTTTCACAAGGTTGGAGGCTGATTATTGCTGATTCCAAGTAATGTGAGAATTCCTATATCATGCTACTGTTATATGTAGGTGATATGCTTGTTGCGGGATCCAGCATGAAGAAGATTGTGAATCTAAAGGTCAGGTTGGCAGAAGAATTCTCAATGAAGTACTTAGGTCTTGGGAAAAAATTCTTGGAATGAGGATCAACAGAGAGAGAAAAAAGACTGTTGAAAGTATCACAGGCCGAATGCGTAAAGAAGGTACTAAAAAGATTTAACATCGCAGATGCTAAACCTGTGAACGTTCCGCTCGGAGGTCACTTCAAGCTCTTAAAGGCACAAACGCTGACGACAGAAGATGAGAAGGCTCACATATTGGAAGTGCCATATGCATCAGCTGTGGGCATCCTGATATATGTTATGGTCTGCATGAGACCAGACATTGCTTAAGCAGTGGGATACATGAGCAACCCCGAAAAGGAGCACTAGAGAGCTGTGAAGTGGATCCTGAGATATCTGAAGGGTAGTTCAGATATGGCATTATACTATAGAGGCACGGATGTTCAGTTTCTGGGATATGTTGACCCTAACTTTGTGGGTGATGTAGATAGTCGAAGAAGCATCACCAGTTATGTCTTCACTTTGGTAAGTGGAGCTGTGAGCTTGGTGTCAAGCTACAGAAGATAGTCACCTTGTCGATGACAGAGGTCGAGTATGTTGTAGCGACATAAGCTTGTAAGGAGCTGATATGGCTGAAGGATTTTTTTGAAGGAGCTCGGGAAGGAGCAGGAGCACCGTCACTGCACAGTGACAGCCATAGCATGATTGACCTTGCAAACAATCCTGTCTATCACGGCAGACCAAGCAAATTAATGGGCGGTACCACTTCATCCGCAAGATATTGAAGGATGGTGTGTTCTTATTGCTGAAGATACACACGAGTCAGAATTTAGCAGACATATTAACCAAGGTGATCGCGATGGAGAAAATGATAAGTTGTTCAACTTTTGTAGGTCTTCAAGGCTGAAGATCTGAGTTTTAGTCGCTCAGAGTCACTATTAGTCAGGAATGATAGGAGAATAAAAGGAAGATGGGATGTTGCAGCTGTGTTGACTCAGTCTCCAAGTGGGTGATTATTGAAGTTATGGAGCCTGATTGTCGACTTTGACAGAGGATGACCCTCAGAGAAGTACTACGCTGGAAGAACTGCGAGGCCAGTTTCAGTGGGAGTTAGGAGGATGGGAAGTCCATTCTCGGTGACTAGGAGGCGAGGCCTCAGGATGAGTCTCCCGAGGACTGGACCACCTTGTTAACCTCCCGAGTAAAGGTGTACTAAAGGCGAGTGTGGGCAAGCTTGGAGTTTCAAATGGTGGCATGTTCAAGTGCTCGGAGAATCACTCAAAGTCTCAGGAGGAACACTCTGAGTGACATAGCAGAAGAACATCCCTGAGGCGCAGTGAATACTGTCCAGCCTGAAAGTTTCATGATATATGAAACTCAAGCCACATGTCAAGGGTAGTTTAGTAATGTCACAATTTGAAACCCTATTTTTCTCTATAAAAGGAGATGCACAGTAATTAGGGTTTAACGAAGTAGTGAGAGCTATTGTAAAGAGCGATTGTGAGGTTTTCTTCTTCTCCCTGTAGTCTCTCGATATAGTGGATTTGCGAGCGACTCTGTGATTTTTTCTGTTTGGGTTTTTCACATAAATTCTGGTATTCTTTCTATATTGTCTTGTCATAGATCTGTGATTTTGTGCACCATTTCTGATCTGATCTGTTCTTGTTCACCACTATCGTGAAAGCCCTTGCCCCACAAACTCGACCTATATAAATAAGGTGAGTAGATCACTACAGTGTGAACTTATAGCATATATATACATTCATATACAGTGAACCACATGTATCTCTTCGAAAATAGAATTGATAAGATGAGACTCAAGCTACAATAATTGGTCGATATTTCGTATTGTGATAAATTGATTGTTATTTGTGTGTATGTATATATATATATATATATATATATATATATATGTTTATTCACATATACTGGAGGAAGGGGCTGAGCCGGTAGGAAGGGAAAGACGGTGTTATGATTATACATGTATATACGTGTGTGTGTGTGTGTATTGGAGGAAATTGGAGGAAAGGGGCCGGGCAGAAGGAAGAAGATGGTGTTACTGTTATAAATACATACATATATACATATACAGATGGAGAATCTAACATTTTACTTATGATCTGTATATGCATATGGATAATATATGATATGCATCTCACCAAGTGTGATATGTGAATGCTGTGAAGTGTGATATGATTATGTGATATACTAGTACATTTTGTGATATATTTATGATTTAGTTACTGTGACTGGTGTACCACCATGTGTGGTGTATGAAATACGTGTGTGATATATGTTAAGATGAATTTGATAATAAACTAGGTAACTAAGAAAATTATTTTATATAATTTATAAACTTGGTAAAATGCGGAATAGAAATTCAAGAACGTTAAAGAGAATTAATGACCGAAAGAGTCAGACTGTCCCCGTTGATTTTTTATTTATGGGATGTTATCGATTCCATGTTTCTCTTGTTCATCCAGACTTGCCTTTGTACTTGGAGAAAATCACACTTCTTATTGTATATGTTATACCATTCTTTAGTTTCTTTTGACTCTACTCACTGAGCTGTCGAGCTCACCACCTCCTAGTTCTATACTTTTCAGGTTGCGCTGAGGCACATGCTTGGATTAGGGCAGCAAGAAATTATGTATAGATGCATGATCATGTTGTAGACTATCACGCCGCGCTTCCCAAAATACGCTGGAGCGGAGACGCGATGAGAGTCGACAACGCATATACGCAAAAAAAAACCCCATTTATACGCGCTAAGCCTTAGGTAACCCGAACAAGCTATATGAATCTATTAAAATGAATCACTATATTATAATATCACATATAAGCATCCACACATGATAAATATGAATAAGAATGAAATAACGACGACTAGTAATGATATAGAATCAAGGAAACTACATAAACAACAGGAATAAAAAAGAAGAAAGGAATACCATAGTAGGTGGAGAGAAACTCCAGCTCCTCGCGAAGCGTACGAGCTCATTAACACCTGATCAATGAAATAAAATATCCAAATCTGGACGTGCAATCTGGGGTCGTCAGAAAGTGACTCAATGGGTGTAAAAAAGGGAAAAAGTGTTCGTGCATATAAACAATGTGTATACAATATTAACATGACTAAACTATAAATAGAAGATAATAGAATAATCAATATGATGAACAACTATGAACGAAAGATAACTCATATCACAGTAAAAAAGAAATAACTGATGTCAAGATGTGTAACCTAACATACGTCACCAGTCTGGTTGGTTATTATTAACCTAACTAATGTAGTACTTAACTGTGTCCCATATCACAACCGTTTTCTCACATATCAAACAAAGTTATCGTTATTGTAATTGCCTGCCAATGTAATGCATGTATTTTAGAAGGATACCGTGCATGCCTGGTACCACGGTCTAACACCCCTGGCACTGAACCAACACAAGCCGCAAGGCTCTAATAACTGAAGACCACAATCTCACACGAAAAGATAGCTAGTGTTTCGCCATAATCCAGACATAACCCTGACAACTGACAACTGAATAATTAGGTAGCTAGTACTACCTTGGTTCCCCATGCTAGAACCCACAACTCTGTATACTATAAGAAGTCCTTCTAAAATACACGATATGCATTATCAGACAATTACCCTTTTTCCCGGTTATAGTTTCTTTTATTAACAAGCAAATAATATGAATTATTAGTAAAATAAAATAGTGACCAGATATCTCCAATAACTGATGATGTCAAATAAGAGCTGATAACTGAATAACTGAAAACTGAGAACTACTATCTGACAACTGAATAACTATTAACTGACATCAGATGAAAAATACTAGAGATATAGAGTCACTAATCACAACTGAGTCAATTACAAGATCAAGTCCAGTGTAAGATATGTCACAACTAGTTCAAAGTCAAAATGGCAAACATCAACATATGAAATGACGCAGATAAACACTCAAATCAACTACATAATTAAAGTGGAAGCTCACTGATATCTCATGAAATGATAAGCATAATCATACTGGTAAAATATATAAATCGTTCACATGAAATAATATAAGTAACATCTAAACGCTTACGACAATAGTAAATAAGGAAATAACATAAAGACAAACACTCACATGAAATGATGCGATTTTAGATCTGAATCGTCGTCTGGTCTGCATTGCAAAAACCGTTATGAACACCCGAATCATCTCGTAAATTGGTTTTTGAATCGCCTGGCGTATTGGCACTTTGCGAATATGAATCCAGATCGAATCTGGGTCTTTTGATATTGGGTTCAGATCGCACGATCAGATCCTCGCTGCAACACGCCACCATACACACAATATATATACTTACACACACTTGTACATACACATACACGCACTCATATACACTATAACACACTAACACACACACACACACACACACACACACACACACAGAGAGAAGAAGAGAGAGGACTCACGTAAGGGGAAGGCCCGCGATGATCTCCGGCGACGATAGAACTTGCGGAGGAGCATGATGGCTTGCCGGGGGAGATCGGAGGAGGTGCGGTGAATCTCGTAGAGTATATCGGAGATATTGGCCAGAGGGCAGTGGAGGCGGGTAGCTCACTGGTTGGAGGGAGGGGGCATGGGGCGTGGCCTGGAGAGGGGTGCGCGCCATGGGGGATCTACGGGTGGGTTGCTATGCTGTGGCCATGGGCGTGGGTTCTTGAAGAGTAATGGTGGAGGACTGGGGTGCGATGGTGTTGTCGGCCAAGGAAGAAGAGAGTGGAAGCCGTGGGATAGAGGTGGAGTAGAGAAGAAGAAGGAGAGGAAGGGTGTGACGGTTGGAGCTCACGCTGGGGTGATGGGAGGTGGTACATGGCCATGGTGATGAGGAGACAACCATGAATGAAGAGGATGTGGGGGATTGTGGCGGAGGCCGAGGCGAGCTCCGGTGATGGCGGTGGCGATCTCGGAGATGGAGGGTGCTTGTCGACAACGCCGGTGAAGCTCCAGAGAGGGAGATGACGACAACAACAGGGAGGGAGATGAGGAAGATTAGGTTTGTGTTTAGATTAGGGTTAGGTTTATGGTTAATGAAAAGAGATTATATAGGCAGAGAGAATTGGGTATTGGGTTATGGGTTTGTGGGTAATAGGATTTTGTTAGATAATGGGTTTGGGTAGATAATGGGTATAGATAAAGGGTTATGGGTATATGGATATTGGGTAAGAAATAGGAATGCGCATTAATAATAACAACACAATATTAATAATAACAATAATGATTAATAAACATTAAATATTAATAACAATCATAATTAATTAGTAATATTAATAGTAATTAATAACACTAATAATAAAAATGATAATAATAAAAGTCAATAATGATACCAATACATAATATTAATGCTAATCACAATAATAATAACACTAATTATAATAAAAATAAATAATTATCATAATGAATTAATAATTGAATTAACTACTTCAACCACTAATATTAATACTAATATTAAAATAAATAAAATAATACTAACACTAATAATAATTAATAATAACCATAATAACAACATTAACAATATTAATAATAATAACGCTAATAATAATAACAACAATAATGATAGCAATAATAATAATAGTAATAGGAAAAATGCTAGTTAGTAATTAAAATACTTACATGCAATAATGGTAAATATATAAGGCAAATTACCATTTAATACTCCAAAATAATTTGTGTATTTAATAAAAATAATAATTCATAAATCAAGTTAATAAATAATAATAAAATAATCATTAAAGCGAAATAAATACTTAAAAAAATAAAAATATAGTATTTTAAACTAGGGATATTACATTCTACCCACCTTACAAAAATTTTGTCCCCGAAATTTCGATAAAGTAGGGAATGGTAAAAAGAATCAAAATCAAGGAAAAAGATATCAAGCTTCCCCGTTACTTCTCAGGAACAACACAATTCCACTGCGCTACTCTGATTTCTTCTACCGGCTTCAGCATAGAGCGACCATTTCTAAGAGACAAAATCAGGGAAATAGAATCAAGAAGAAGAATAGAAATCAAGGTAGAATCCAAATTACTCTAGAAGAAGGATATAATCAGGGATATAAGAGATTCAAGAGATAGGTTCCAAAAGGGAAGACGATCAATTTCAAATGGAGTCTATATCGTGATGTGAATAGTATATATTTATTGCAATGTAATTATAACTCGTTTCAAGTTACCGGTATGAACTAAGCCTTCTTGAAAAAAGCGAAGATCAAAAGTCAACATCGCAAGTTAAAAATCTAGCTCTGATACTAAGAAAACCCTGTCACGTCCCGCTTCCCAAAATACGCTGGAGCGGAGATGCGACGAGAGTCGCGATGCATATACGTAAAGAAAATACCCTATGTATATACGCTAAACCTCAAGTAACCTGAACAAGCTATATGAACTATTAAAATGAATCACTATCACTGTAATATCATATATAAGCATCCACACATGATAACATATGAATAAGAATTGAAATAACTGTTGGCCCGAAGGCCCATCACTCTAGTTTTGATGATGATCAACTCATGTAGTTATGTTTACTAATGATCTTGTGTTTAATTAGTGACAGATTCATGATCAAGATCTTAGTTGGTGCATAGCTTCAACAAAGGATTTAAAGTCAAGTTTTGGAGCTAGCACGGTGTTTGGACCAAGTCAAGAAGGCTTCAAGTGAAGACTTCAAGAAGATGAAGACTTGTGTCTAGGTTTATTTTTATAAGATTTGTTTTTAGATAAAATGTAAAAGATAGAATAGTTGGTGGATTGCTCAAGTACATATACCATGCACACACACTCTTGATAATTTTGTTTTTACAAAAGAATTTTCATTGTGAAAAATATTGTTTGGATTTTGGTATTCAAATTTACGTGTTTTAACCAAAATCATGATTAGCGCTTAATGTCAAAAACATAGATATTCACCATGTTTGTGTAGTGGATCATATCCATACACCATATGCTTTAATAGAGTTTAAATATCTTGTTTTTGTATTTGGAGAAGTTTTGGAAAAATAAGTTTTGGAAAAACCAAGTTTGAAAAATACCGTTTTTCATTTGAACCAATTTTTCCAACTTACAAAAATAGTCCAAATTATTTGTAACAAGCCTTGATTTTGTGCAAGCATGTTTGTTTATCAAAGTATAACACTGAAACTATTTTTGTATATTTTTCATGATTTTTATGGGAATTTATTTGAGCCAAAATGACTTAGTTTTAAATCCCTTAAGTTCCCTGACCAGGCTTCAGCCGGTCGACCGGGACGGTCGACCGCAGCTTGAAGTCGGCCGACCGCCACGGTCGACCGACGTGCACAGCGTGCACGCCTCTGTGCACTGGAGGGACGGTCGACCGACCTGGTCAACCGCCAGAGAGCTTCTGCTCTCTGGAAAACCCCGGTCGACCGGATCGGTCGACCGACAGAGAGACTGCTCTCTGTTCCAGAGGCTGGTCGACCGGGCCGGTCGACCGGAGCCCCAACTGTCGGATTTCTGACCGTTGGCGGTCGACCGACCCGGACGACCGGCAGTTCTGACAGACCCCAACGGCTAGTTTTTCAGACTCTATAAAAGGGGCATTTGGGGGCTGTTTTGATTAAGATTTTTGGAGACTTTTAGAGCCAGTTTTTCCCACTCTTTTCAGAGGTTTTTCTCCACAAAATTGAGATCAAATATTTTCAATCAAAAGGAAAGTTTTATTTAGAGTGTGTTAAAAGAGATTTTTTCTTGAGTTTTTCTCCACCATCTCTTTCTTGTTTTCTCACACAACACTTGAGCTATCCATTGCTATATCTACCTATAGGGTTTTGCTGTGAGAGGATTTTAGGTGATCAAGAGTTGTGATCACCAAAGTTCATCTTTGTTTCCTTGAGGAGGCAGACGTGTGTGTTCGCATTGTTTCGGGTCCTAGTAGGGACTCGTTGTTTAGGGTTCGGGTGCGAACTCTTGGTTTGAGGTGCGGCCTCGGCGAGCCGGTGGGCTTGCGTGTGTACGGACTAGGGAGTCCGAGAGCTTGTAGGTGTTGCGGCACCGAGTGATCCGGTGGGATCGTTTATAGTGAAAATCCTTCGTGTGTCGAAGGCGGGGATGTAGAGCAAGTGTGCTCGAACCTCGAAACAAATCCCTTGTGTTTGCGATTGCTCTTTCTCTCTCTCCCTTACTTGTTTATGTCTTGCATGTGTTTATTGCTTTAATCTTTATATGCTTGATATACATTGTGTGCTTAATTGTATATGCTTGGGGATTGTTTGCTAACACTTGTATTCAACCAAGAGAGCCAACGCGGCACCTCAACCCTTATCTAGGGGAATCTAGAGGAGTTAGTCCAGAGCCCTTCACGGGGAATTCGGATACACTCTTGTGTTATACGTGGTGTTTAGTGTAATAGTTTTATTTAGGTCATAATAGTTTTTAATTCCGCATTTAGTGACCATTAGATTAGCCATCACCTATTCACCCCCCCCTCTAGGTGATTTACAATAACAACTAGTAATGATATATAATCAAGGAAACTACAGAAACAATAGGAATAAAAAGGAAGATAGGAATATCAGAATAGTTAGAGAGAAACTCTAACTCCTCGTGAAGCGTACGAGCTCATCAATACCTGATCAATGAAATAAAATATTCAATATCTGACATGCAAATTCAGGGTAATCAGAAACTGACCCAATGAATGTAAAAAAAGGGAAAAAGTATTTGTGCATTTAAACAGTGTGTATACAACATTAACATGACTAAACTGTAAATAGAAGATAACAGAATAATCAATATCATGAACAACTATGAACGAAAGATAACTCATATCATAGTAAAAAGAAAACAACTGATATCATGTGTAACCTAACATACGTCACTAGTCTGGTTGGTTATTAGTCTAACTAAATAGTACTAAGCCGCGTCTCAGACCACGACTATTTTCTCACATATCAAACAAAGTTATTGTTATTGTAATTGCCTGCTAATGTAGTGCATGTATTTTGAAAGGGTACGATGCATGTCTGATACCACGATCTAACACCCCCAGCACTGAACCAGGACAAGCCGCAAGGCTCTAATAACTGAAGACTACAATCTCACGCGAAAAGATAGCTAGTGTGGCGCCGTAATTCAAGCATAACCCTGACAACTGACAACTGAATAATTAGGTAGCTAGTACTACCTTGGTTCCCCATGGTGGAACCCACAACTCTGTATATCATAAGAAGTCCTTCCAAAATACACGACATGCATTATCAGGCAATTACTTCTTTTCTCGGATTATGATTTTTTTGTTAACAAGCAAATAATATGAATTATTATTAAAATGAAATAGTGACCGGATATCTCCAATAACTAATGATGTCAAATAATAGCTGATAACTGAATAATTAAAAACTGAGAACTACTATCTGACAACTGAATAGCTATTAACTGACATCTGATAAAGAATACTGGAGATATAGAGTCAGTAATCACAACTAAAATAATTACAAGATCAAGTCTAGTATAAGATATACCTTAACTAGTTCAGAGTTAAAAATAACAAACATCAACATACAAAATGACGCTAATAAATGCTCAAATCAACTACATAATTAAAGTTGATGCTCACTGATATCTCATGAAATGATACGCATAATCATACTGGTAAAATATATCAATTGTTCATATAAAATGATACAAGTAACATCTAAACGCTTACCGACAATAGTAAATAAAAAAATAACATAAGGATAAACACTCATATGAAATGATGTGATTTTAGATCTGAATCATCATCTCGTCTGCACTGTACGAACCGGTACGAACCTCTAAATCATCCCGTATGTCGGTCTTCGAATTGCCGGTGTATTTTCACTCTGCGGACATGAATCCGGATCGAGTCCGGATTTTTTGATACTAGGTTCGGATCGCGTGATCAGATCGCGTGATCAGGTCCTCGCTACAACACATAATAAATATACTCATACATACTTATACATTCACATACTTGCACTCATATACACTACAACATACTAACACACACATACATGTACAGAGAAGAGGAAAGAGAGGACTCACGCAAGGGGAAGGTACGCGACGATCTTCGGCGATGGCAAAGCTTGCGGAGGAGCACGATGGCTTGTGAGAGGATATCAAAGGAGGTGTGGCAGATCTCACGGAGTAGATTGGAGATCTCGGCCAAGGGAGCTCGGCCAGGGTCAGTGGAGGCAGGTAGCTCACTGGTTGGAGCTGCGCAGGGGACATGGGGCACGACCTGGAGAGGGGTGTAGGCCATGGGGAATCTGCAGGGGGCTGCTGTGCTGTGGCCATGGGCATGGTTCTTGAGGAGTAATAGTGGAGGACTGGGGTGCGGTGGTGTTACCGGCCAAGGAAGGAAAGGGTGGAAGTTGTGGGATGGAGGTGGAGTAGAGAAGGAGAACGAGAGGAAGGATGCGGGGATTGAAGCTCACGCTAGGGTGATGGGAGGTGGTACACGGCCATGGTGATGAGGAGACGACCATGAATGAGAAGGACGTGGGGGATCACGACGGAGGTCGAGGAGAGTTCCGTTGATGGTGGGGCGATCTCAGAGATGGTGGGGTGCTTGCCGGCAACGCCGGCGAAGCTCCGGAAGGGAGTTGACGGCAACAACACAGAGGGAATGAGGAGGATTAGGTTTCTGTTTAGATTAGGATTAGGTTTAGGGTTATTGAAAAGAGTTTATATAGGGAGAGAGAATTGGGTATTGGGTTATGGGTTTGTGGGTAATAGGATTTGGTTAGATAATGGGTTTGGGTAGAAAATGGGTATAGATAAAGGGTTATGGGTATATGGGTATTGGGTAGGAAATAGGAATGGGAATTAATTATAACAACACAATATTAATAATAACAATAATGATTAATAAACATTACATATTAATTACAATCATAATTAATTAGTAATGTTAATAGTAATTAATAGCACTAATAATAAAAATGATAATAATAAAAAGTCAATAATAATACGAATACATAATATTAATGCTAATCACAATAAATAAAAACAATAATAATAACACTAATAATAATAAAAATAAATAATTATCATAATGAATTAATAATAAAATTAACTACTACTTTCACTAATATTAATACTAATAAATAAATAAATAAAATAATACTAACACTAATAATAATTAATAATAACCATAATAATAACATTAACAATATTAATAATAATAATAACACTAATAATAATAATAACAATAATGATGATAATAATAATAGTAATAAAAAATACTAGTTAGTAATTAAAATGATAACATGTAATAATGGTAAATATATAAGGCCAAATTATCATTTAATACTTCAAAATAATTTGTACATTTAATAAAAACAATAAGTCACAAATCAAGTTAATAAATAATAATAAAATTATTAATAAAGAGAAATAAATACTTAGAAAAAAATACAGTATTTTAAACTAGAGATATTATATAAACTGCAAATTCATTTTTGTAAACTTCACATGTATCAATACTTATAAATATTAATACTAGTTTTGATAGATATCATGTATGTAAGAATAAAACATTGTCAAATGTAGTTAGTTGGGTACTTGTTTTTAGTTTGTAATATGAGACTTGATGATTCATTTGTCTCTCTAATGAGTACTCATGATATGATTGATGATATGGGAGAGTTTGGATTGTTTATCCATGTAAGTAAGTAATGTCAAGTCGAAATTGTGAATTGAGTATGTAGGTAACTGATATTTGTGAGATGATACTATGTGATGGTTGAATTTTGGTGGCATAGTCTTTATTTGATGATAAATAGGCTGATGCTAGCTAAAACTATGTATGTATATATTTGTATATCAGGGCAGAGTTGTGTATTCATAGGAAATGCTGCCAAAATTTTCAAGAAATTAGATATGATTATAAAAATCTGTTGACTAATAAGAATGCTTATGTTAATTGAGGACATTAGAAATGGGATCATTACAAAGGTCCAAATGCTAGTATATTATGTAAGCATAGTCTTCAAGTATGCTGAATTGGGATACAAGCAGATTGAGAAGGTGGCTTATGCAGTGATTATCTGAACGAGAATGCTTAAACCATACTTTATGTCTAACAAAGTGGTGGTATATTCCAACCAGCCATTAAAGAAGGTATTGGATAAGCCCAATCATTTGGCAAAATGCTTCCTTGGATGATTGAACTGACGGAGCATGAGTTGGAGTACCACCGATACCAGCAATCAAGGGTCAAGTACTGGCGGACGTCATGGTCGAATGTACCTTCTCAGCATCAGCTCCTGTGGAAGAAGAAGCATCCTCTCTAAAATCTAATATCCTAATGTCCAGGTGGAACATATACGTCGAGAAGCTTCAAACAAGACAGGAGCCAGAGCCGGGGTCATAATATATGGCCCTAAAGAGCTTATGTTAGAATATGCTTTGAAGCTAAAATTCTCAGTCTCAAACAATAGGGCAGAATATGAAGATGTAATCGTAGGATTTGATGTAGCAAAAGAGGCAGGGGCCGACATTCTAGCACTCTTCAGTGACTCTCAGTTAGTGGTCAGACAACTAAATGGCAGCTTCAAAACCAAAGAGCCCACTATGGCAAAGTACTTGGAGAAAATCCAAGCTTGACTGAAAAAGTTGAAAAGGTGTAAGTAATTTAGATCCCTCGATCCCAAAACACGAAGGCCGACTCACTGTCCAAATTAGCCAGTATGCCAGAGCCAAAGGTAAAAAAGGGGATATTTTTCGAAGTACTGCTGAAGCCGAGTATCATCGAGCCATGCGAAGATCTCACCACCACTTCAGTCGATCCGACCAAAAAACTTCCTAAGGGATGAAACTTTACCCATGGAAGAGATAAAAGAGAAAGGTGAAGAGACAGGCGCCACACTTCGAGTTGGATGGAGACCTACTACTAAAGAGACCTTTCAGTTGAGTAGATGTGAGGTTGTTGCTCAGGTACCTTAATCCATACAAAGCAGACTACGTACTCATAGAGATACATGAAGGCATTTTCAGAAATCACATTGGTGCTCGAAATCTGGCAGAAAAGGTCCTTCGACAAGGCTACTATCGGCCTTCCATCATGAAGGACCCGAAGAAGCATGTGCAACGACACGACTCATGCCAAAAGTACGAGGGCATTAAGAATCCACCAGCCGGTAAACTATCCCCATCATCTCGTCTTCCATTCGCTCACTGGGGAATGGACCTCTTAGGACCATTTCCACAAAGCTTGGGACAGAGAAAGTGAAAATCACCTAGAAAGGGGGTGAATAGTTGATGTTAATCAAATATGCGAAAATTAAAATAATTTGCAGCAATTAAAAGCATATTCAACAATAAGCAATTATAAGTAGCGAAAGATAAAGCAATAGAAAGTTTAGAAAGTGCAAACTCTGTAAACACAATAGCTCGAGATTCGATCCACTTAATCTGCGTCCCCATCTCCAACTTCTATAGAGAAATAAGCACTATAACCGGTTTGCGAAATTGAAATAATGCTTACATCAATGATCTCGCAAGATCAACTCAAAGCCGTGACTCCTACAATCACAATCCCTCAAGATCGACTCAGAGCCTCAACTCTAACAATGACAGATCCCCTAAGGTCTACTTGGAGCCACAACTTCTACAGTTATGATCCCTAAAGATTAGCACGAAGCCTCAACTCCTACAACACTAGATCCCGCAAGATCTACCTGGAACCACACTCCTACAATCACCTCTCTCAAAAAAGGTTACAACAACTCAAAATAATAGACTTTGTGATCTCATTTGATCATAAGAAACTCTCACAAAACACAAATCGTATAGCTATAGATTGACAATTGAAAACTCAAGCTTGTGTATGAGAAACTAAAGAGATTGGAAAAGAAAGGCTCTAGAAATTTTGTGAAGTTTTCTCTCAAAGATTGGAAGTGAAAAAGTCTATAAACTCTTGTAAATCTTAATCAAAACTTTTGCTAAAATTCTTTGGAAATTATTAGTTTTATATCAAAACAAATTAAAAATGTTTGCTAAAATTTAGCACAGAAAAGTCAACTAGCTGTCGAAAGTGGGTGTATGACTTTCGACAGGTAACAATCACAAACGGCTTTATATTTAAAACTCAGAAGTTTATTTTTGAAAGGTATGTATTGACTATTGAAAGTATTTTCGATAGGGCTAAGTTTTCAAAGAGAGAACTATCAAAAATGGACCAGTTCAGTAAATTTCTGAACTCTCTAGAATACACTGTCGAAAATAGTTTAGCTTTTTGATACTTTTCAAAACTTGATTTAAATCATTTTTTACTTTATAAATCAAAAAAAATAAGTTTCTTTAAAATTTTTTGACCACTAATATGCATGGATTAACTCCACTACATATTTCAAATAGTGAAACTCATTTTTGAAATTTAATACTCAATAAAATTGACTTTTTAACTAAAAATAAATATTTTAGAAACATTACTTTAAATTCATTTTTATAATGGATTTATGTATATATCTTTTTGAAAACTCCATCAAACTAAGGAATAAGCCGTGTGTGTGTGTATTCAAGTTTGAATTAGCAATTCTATAATTTAAACTTTAACAAATCTTCTAAACTTACAACCACAAACTCTATTTTCTTGAAATAAAATCGTCTTGTTGATGTTTGACTTGAATTTGACTTTTTGAGCTCTAAGCATCAACTTTAAATATTTCAATATATATTTGTTGAAGTTAAGCTTCACGATGTGATCTTGAATAACCTATAATCTTTGTGAACACTTCAAGATCATTAGTCCTTTAACTACGTTAGTTGTGAATCATCAATGCATGAGTGATTTAACTTTTGGGACAACAATTTTTCCCTCTTTTATGATGACAATACTCATGAAGTTCTATATGCATAGATTAGAAAAGACTTTTTTCAAAACTCTCTCTGAATTTATGCATACAATCCAAGCATAGATAGATTCATTAAACTTTAAATTTGATATGAATTGATACACCAAAGATATCAATAATAATATATCACAAACATATGCATATATAAGATATTAATAAACATACATCACATGTGTGTATACACATCCATCCAAATACAAATAAACATCAATTCATTTCACAATCAACTTCAAAACAAATTCAAATCTCCATTACCAAATTTAAATATTCATTACAAAGCACAACCAAATGCATAAAACATGTTCAATACTAAATATTACAAAGCAAAGACTCCAAGTTTAATACATAACAAAAGATGCCAAGTTTAATAAATAAATACTCCAAAATACATAAATTCTCAAAAATACGTAAATTCTCAAAAATACAAAATATATGACTCCAAAATCCAAATTCTTCTCCCCCTTTTTGTCAACATATCAACAAAGGGGAACAAAAGCTCAGTCGTCATCCTCTAACATAGTCTCATATGAAGATTTTGTAGACTCTAGTGCTAACCTTGTTAGATCTGGTACAAGGTTCTGATTGGCAACCATATTGAAAGATAAAGAAAGCAAAGGTTCTGGAGGCAGAGTAGGATCCTCCTCTGATAGATCAATATCTCAAAATTTGAAGAGCTGAGTGAGTAGCATACTAAAAGGTAAACTATCAGATAGTATGTGAGAAGCAGTCATGATATCAAAAATCAGTTTGGAAAGATTTACATGAAAAAGATAAGAGGTAGTAAGTGAGAAGAGGAATGCATCCCATAACTCTATTTGATATTTCAAATTCAAAAACAATATTGTGCATCAAGATTTTTGCTATAACTTTGCTTCAAGCAGTGAAAAGAGTAACATCCTCATTTAGAATCAAGGAGGGATTAGGATCATTGTGAATTAGATGGGAGGCATATTCAAGAAAGTGACCTTCAGGATACGGATTGAATGAAGACAGAGATTCATTTGTTAGATTATATTGCATTTATATAATCTTTATTTATATGGAAAAGATAAAAAAATATTCACTCTATGATCTTTGAATTAGAAATCTCAAAGAATCGACATAGCATTATCCGACATTTCGTAATCCCGCTACTTTATGTTCTGAATGATGAATTTCTTTATTCTTCTCTCTGTCTCTGATCAATATACATGTCTGAACTTTTATGATGGAAATTTTAGTTCTTTTATGCCTTTTAAGACACAGTTTTTGGACACAACTTTTATTGAGACATGCCCTTTTATAGAGGAGAGAAGGGGTCATGAAACAATAATTTGACAACATATAACAAACTACTTAAAACTGATCCATCACAGTTTTAAAAACAGTATAAAAAACTGATCCATTACAGTTTTTTTTTAAAACTAAAAAGAACTAAATAATATTGGACATTAATATTGGCTAAATTTTAATGTAAGCAAGATATATAACTGACATTCTCCCACTTGACCCACTAAACTGATTATGATGCAAAACACCCCTTTTTTTTAAAAAAAAAGAAGAAAATAAAAGAAAAGAGAAGGGAAAGAGAGAGGAAAAAATTGATATTTGACACGTGCTCACGAATAGCCAATAGATCAAATAATATAATACCATAATAACTATGATTAGTTCAGATTATTAATGTGAGTCATAGCAGTTATACAACTTTACATGTTGTACTCCCTTCTATGTACTACACCATTAATAATCATCACTTGTCTAGTCAAAATGCTTAACAACCCATGTAACTTGTCTTGTCAAGACATTATGTTAATCAAACATCCAAACATAATATGTACATAATTGGATACAAAAAAAATTCAGAAACATAATTTTATTGCGTAAAAGTGTCAATTACATATATACATCAAAGATTGTTGAAAAGACCCATCCTTACAACATGTGCCTTATATGTCTTTGGAGGTAACACCTTAGTTAATGGATCAACAACCATAAGAGTAGTACTTAAGTTCTCAATTGACACTCGTTGTCTCTGGACTCTTTCTCTAACAGTCAAGTATTTTAATTTCATGTGTGTGGAACCACTAAAATACTTGTCATTCTTAGAGAAGAAAATAGCTGAGGTATTATCATAATATATTTTCAGTGGTTTGACAATTGAGTCGACAACATCAAGACCTGAAATAAAATTTCGCAACCATAAGGCATGACTTGTAACCTCAAAACATGCCACAAACTCAGCCTCCATCGTGGATGAAGCAATAATGGATTGTTTCACACTTTTTCATGAGATTGCCCCACCAGCTAAAAGAAATACGAAACCAGATGTAGACTTTCTGCTATCTTGACAACGAGCAAAATCTGAGTCTGAGTAACCTATCACTTCTAATGATCTTCTATATGTGAGTATGTAATCTTTTGTCCTTTGAAGATACCTCATGACTTTCTTTGCTGCCTTTCAGTGTTTCATACCTGGATTACTCTGGTATCTTCCTAGCATTGCCACTGTGAAACTAATATCTGGTCTGGTACAAGTTTGTGTATACATTAAACTTCCTAAAGCTGAGGTATATGGAATCTTTTGCATTTGCTCTCTTTCTAAATTATTCTTTGGACATTGTCTTTCAT
Organism: Agave tequilana; assembly: GCA_038442645.1. Lineage (NCBI taxonomy): Eukaryota > Viridiplantae > Streptophyta > Magnoliopsida > Asparagales > Asparagaceae > Agave > Agave tequilana. The sequence continues at coordinate 259,946 of JAVJIF010006275.1, read as the reverse complement.
TGAATTTGTCACCTCTCACTATAGGTGCATCACTAACTAAACATAGCTGCATATTAATCTTTCTAAGACTCGATTGATATAACCTTTCTGAGACAATCCTAGCAAATATCTGTATGTATAAACAGCCTGAGACTTATCATGATTTAGATAAACATAACCATAACGAGATAGATCATCTATAAAAGTGATAAAATATCTTTCTCCTATAAAATATGAAATATGAAGTGGTCCGCAAATATCTGTATGTATTATTTCAAAAAGCCTTTTGTTTCTTATGACACCTTTCTTAGTGTGTTTGATTTGCTTTCATTTTATGCAATCCACACACATTCCGAAATCTTTGAAGTCTAAATTTTCTAAAATGTCATTCTTCACTAATCTCTCAATTCTATCCCTTGAAATATGTCCAAGTCGTTTATGCCACAAGATTGAAGATTTTTCATTAATCAGGCCATGCTTTAAACCATATTTGAATGCAAGATTACTAAGGATTGTGCAAACTCATGATTTAAGATAAGTTTATATAATCCATCACATAAAATATCATGACCAACTATCATTGAGCTTGACATCAAACTTAGTTTTTTATAATCAAATAATACAGAATATCCAGCATAATCTAATCTAGATACTGAAATTAAATTTCTAGAAATTGAAGGTACATAAAATGTCCCCATCAGGTCCATCTGATGACCTTTCTCTAAGATTAAGCGATAGGTTCCAACAACTACCACTTCAGCTTTGAGACGGTTTTCCATAAGGACAAATCGTTCACTTTCCTTTGGTTTCGGATTGTAAGGTATCCCTGCATTAAATTCGTTATGTGAGTTGTGGCCCCAGAATCAATCCACCATGTATTGTTAGGAACTTCAGCAATATTTGATTCATAATATCCAAAAGAAAGTTGCATACCTTTCTTTCCAAACCAAGCCTTACACTTGCTGCAGTTCTTCTTCACATGTCCCTTCTTATCATAAAAATAGCATTTGACAGTGACGCCAAATTTATGACCCTGACTACTTTTCCCAGGACCATCTCCTTTCTTTGGTAGAATCTTCTTTCCCTTCCCATGTTTGGTCCTCTTCTTTATAGCTCCTTGAATTACAGCCAATGCATGATGATGTTCTTCCTGTCTCTGTCTCACTTCCTCTTGTACACACATATTAGTTAATTCATTCAAACTCCACTTGTCTTTTTGAGTATTATAGTGGATTTTGAAAGGACCAAACAGAGAAGGAAGTGAGTTGAGAACAAATTGCATAATGATTTCATCTACATTCATTCCTAATGGCACCAAGTTTTGCAGCTTTATCAGTCATGTTGAAGATATGTTGTTGTACTCCTCTATGACCATCATATTTCATGGTGGTCAATTCAGCCATAAGTGTGCCCGCGAGTGATTTATCTGCAAATCTAAAACGATCTTCTACCGCCCTTAATAATTCTAATGCACTAGCAGTATGAGGCAAGGAAGTCTTAATGTTGTTAGCAATGGTCATTCTTATAAACATAAGACTGAGTCGGTTTGAGCTCTCCCAGGATTTCATAGAGTTATCCTGTGCTACAGTACTTTCAGTAGTAATATCTACAGGTTTCTCAACTAAAAGAGTCAGATCAAGATCAAGCACGCCTAGTGTGAATTGGACCTTCTCATACCAATCTAAAAAGTTTGACCCGTCGAGGGTCGGAATGTCAGATGCGTGAGAGTGCAAGGTAGTGGGAACAGTCACTGAAAATAAGAATAATCATGTTAAGGCTTGAGGCTTTTTTCAATATAAAATGTTAATTCTATAATAATGAACTAGTGATATAACTAAAATTCCTCCTTTTGATGAAATCTCAACATATCTAGTGTTCACTTAATAGATGTTACATAATGTAATTTATGTCACTTAATATTCAGTCATGTTACCTTTGGGTATCCAACTCTAAATTGTTAAATTGCATAAATTACAATATCCTTTCTTATTCATAATTATAAGAAAGTGACTCTCCTTTGGGCTAGTCTCAATCTTATAATTACGACTGTTATTTTAAAATTATTATTATGTTTTTATTTTATATGATAGATACCTTACATAGTTTTATATTCATAATGTTCACTAACTTAGGTCACTTTGACAATTTACTAAATCAATAAACCTTTTATGAATGTAAAACTAATCAGTAATATTCTCTTAATTTAATAATTAGGCAACATTCAAACAAAACATGCATAATAAATCTTTTAAACAGAACATATTACTATATAGAATCAAATTATAATTCCTTGAGTAAATTAAAATATATGGTAAAACATGTTCATGTAAGGAGCAACATGTAATTCATGCTGTAGAATGGCAAGGGCAATAGTCACCATCAAATTTGAGTCATATTATAAAAGAATTAATATGATTATACAATATTGTTTGCTGTCATATTTGAATGAATTCTATTTACTGCAGGTTCACTGTTATGTTTGACAAATGAAACAGAAGCACAATTTTCAATTGAATTTTAATTTTGATCTTGAGATAATCTAATTCAAAAACTTGGCTCTGATACCAAATGTTAGATTATATTGCATTTATATAATCTTTATTTATGCGGAAAAGATAAAAAAATACTCATTCTATGATTCTTGAATTAGAAATCTCAAAGAATCGACATACCATTATCCAATATTTCATAATCCTGCCATTTCACGTTCTGGATGATGAATTTCTTTATTTTTCTCTCTGTCTCTAATCAATACACATGTCTAAACTTTTATGATGAAAAATTTTAGTTCTTTTGTGCCTTTTAAGATAGAAAGTTTTTGGACACACAACTTTTATTTAGATATGCCCTTTTATAGAGGAGAGAAGGGGTCAGGAAACAATAGTTTTACAACAGTAAAAAAAACTGCTTAAAACTGATCCATCACAGTTTTAAAAACAGTCTAAAACTGCCATTACAAAATTTTTTTAAAACTAAAAGAAAACTGAATAATATTGGACATTAATATTGGCTAAATTTTAATGTTAGTGGGACATATAACTGGCATCATTGTATATATCAAGTCCTTGATTGTAATTTCAAGAAAGTTCACAAGATCATCACAACTCATATGAATATCAATGTCATTGACTCGACTAAAAAAACATCGTCTTTGATCTCAAGTTAGCAAAGAAAATTTGGATGAGATTGGGATAGTGTTTCTCAGGAATTTCAAAAAATTTTGTCCATCCAAGGAAAAAAGAAAAGGAATTCTTCATTATATTTGCCGAGATCTTGAAAATTGATTTTCCTACCGAGTAGGATTTTCTTCTTAGAAAAGTTGGATTCAAAATTTTGTTGAGCGTTGGGACTCGTGGATTACGAGTTATAGATAATTCTCTATGAACATACCCCATCTTCTAGATGAAGGGGGATTTGGAGATGGAGTATTGAATGAAGGATCATCTCCATCCCGTCCTCTTTTTCCACTAACCATGGTGAATCAAGAGAAATAACAAGTTTATCAAGGAAGAAAACTAAAAAAAAAGAGTTAAGAGTTTTACCCAAAAGTTGAAAAACTAGGGTTTTGAAGAGAAACCCAAGAAAAATCCAGCAGCGAGTGGCGCGCTACCACGATCCGAAGAATGTTCAAGCATGGTGAACTAGTGCTGAGGAAAATCGGGTTCGATGACAGAGGGAACACAGATGGCAAGCTCATCTCCAGCTGGGAGGGACCATGCAAGATCAAGAAAGTTATCCGAGTTGGAGCCTATAAGCTAAAAACTACTAAATGCAAAGAACTCCCGAAGAGCTAGAAAACTGCCTATCGCAAGAAGTACTATCAGTAAATATAACCTTCTTTTCCATTGCAAAATTCCGATGTAATATTTTGAAATATCAGAAATATACATTCTGAACATTGGAACCACTCTTTGATGTAAGACAGAAGCATATAGAATACCTTTTGTGCACTCTCTCCGCTCAAATATTCAATGAGCAGGAGTTTGTTATTGCCTTAGAATTTCTCTATCTTTGCATAATGATACTGAGCAGAGGCTTCCAACGTCGAATAGAGGCAATAACAAATGTCAGATAGAGACAAGAATTTAAAAATCTGTCAGTTCTGAGATAATTCAAGAAAAATAAATGCACTAACTTTGACCCAGGAACATTATGACAAAAAAAGCACAACACTTTTTGAAGGACAACTACAGGCGTGTTGGTGCAGTAGCAGAGGAGAGCTGCCTGAAGCGGTGGTGCGGAGTGTGTACTCTGAGCATTAGGGAGGCAATCTACTTCAACTAAAAGAAGGAGGATCATATATACCTGACATTGATGCCGGCATGGAGGGAAAATTGATAGACTATTGTAATTGCATGATCTACAAGTGCTGAATTAGTTGTAAAGGTCATATTTTCTAGCGCTGGTTGGCTAGATTGCATGCCGTGAAATCAATCACTGTCCATAACTTCCCCTGCTAAAAGGGGTGTTACACGTTATGAACATGGAAAGGATGGAGCTGCATACTGTAAGCGAAAATCAAGGATGATCTGTTGTTGGAGCTTCTGATTCAGAGTAGGAGTTTCGGAATGGGGAGGGTCTCGGAGTGGAGGAATGCGGCTTCAGGATCGAGGACTTAGGGATGGAGGATGATTCTGAGAAGGTTGGATGTGGTAAAGTCTTTGGGATGAACTCTGTAAGTTGTGGATTTCTCAGGGGAGCAATTGGTAGCTTGGACACGCGTCACCATCCTGATGTAGGTCAAATTTTGACTACTACAGATGCCCCTCACTCCCCACTTGCCAAAGTCTGCGGAAGTCAGGGAAGTGAAAATACTCTGATGGATTATTAATTCCTTAAAGCTCATTATGACGCTTGCGGGCAGAAGAATGTGCGACGAATCTCTTTGGATCACTATGGATCTTCTAAAATTAATTGTGGGTTGCATAACTCGCTGTCAGTTGTCACATCAGTCAATGGATTCTCAAAGGATTGTGTCTTGCGTCTCTTCGAATCTTGGCCCCATTATTTTTGGCATTGCAAGGTATTATGGTTTGACAGTGATAGTTGATTTTCTACCATTACTATTGACCGAAAATATCGAGATGTGGGCCGACTTTTTGAAAGTACACCTAGAGGGAGGTGAATAGGTGTAGTGCTAAACTAATGATCAATAACGCAAAATTAAAAACTTTTACACAACCTCAATAGATATCTAAAGAGTGAAGCTGAATTCCCGATAAATGGCTCTAAAACTTCTCAAGATTCCTCTTTAATAAGAGTTGAGGTGCTTCAATAGCTCTCTTGGATCAATACAAGCGTGAACACAAAAACAATACCAAGCATGTATAGATGAACAATAATAGCAATGCAAAATATAAAGAGAGTTGAGTTTAGAGAGAGATAACCAAATACAAACACAAGGACATATTTCAAGGTTCAAGCACCAAGCTCTACGTCCCAACTTTCACCGAGAAAGATTTCAACTCTCTCCACTAAGGACTCCATAAAGGATACAAATTCAATCTTCTACTCAAGAGGAGGCACAAAACCAACAATCTCTACACAAGAGATGGGCACAAAGTCAACTCCTCTACACAAGAGTGAAGCACAAAGCCAAGACACAAAGCAATGAAAAATATTTTACAACACTTGGTGCCACAAAGATCACAAATAACACCTCTTACAATACAAGATCTTAGAGGATAGATTTTGCACTGAATAACTCAAGCTTGTGAGAAACAAAGATTTTAGAAAAGAAGCACAAAAGAAAACACTTGGGAAACTTCTTGAATGATGTAGAAATTGAAAATTTGAAACTTGAATTCCCCAAACTTATTTTTTTGATTTTCTAAAAACTTGAAACAAATAAGAAAATGTAGATTTTGAGGTCTAAAGACTTGTTTGAAAACTCTATCGAATGTAGGAAAAAAAGCTCTTGAAAATCATCTTAAAAACTCACCCAGAAACCCCACATTATAGATCAAGGAAAACTAACTGTTGGAGTTCAAAAGTGCCAAAAATGGCATGTTGGTCGACAGCCCGGTCGATTGACCAATGGTCATATTTCTGACATTTGGAGCCTGGCGGTCGACCGGCCGGTCAACCGACCTGGAAATAGGTCAAATTTGAGCATAGTTTTGAGGCTGAAAATGTTATAATTTAGAAATAAAAGAAAAAATTTGTAGATCTTTAAGTCTTATTTATAATGAAACTTAAATCAAATTAATCTGATATCAAAATTAAAAGATTTGAGCAAACTACTAAAATGTGTCAAATCAGAAAACTGTACTGTTTTTAGAACATGACGGACTTCAAACCAATATTTGAAATCTTTAGACTTTGAATCAGAAAATGATAATTGAATAAAAAATGTATCCATTGAAGTTATCTTTGTATTGTAATTTGAATCATATTAATTGAATATCAGCATAAAAAGTTATGGCTAAAATACTGAAAGAGTGTTAGAGAAAATTAGCAGATCAGTCGACTGGCCGGTCGATCGGTCTCAACAGAGACTTGGGTGTGACAGTCGGTTGAATGCCCGGTCGACCGCTAGGTTTCACGGTCGACCGCTTAGTCGTTTGACAAACATGCACAACGTGCACAAGCGAGCACCCAGAAACAGCCAAGAGGCTAGGTCGACCGCCCGGTCGACCAACCTGGCCTGAAAAACACTGTTAAGAAAGTTTTTGAAATGAAACTCATTTTTAAATATTTTGAATTGGTTTGAAAGTATTTTGGCAATACACAGGCTATAAGATACATGATATAAATATGATATATAAATAGGGAAAATATTGAACATGTAACAAAACCAATCCTTGTAAATAGCAAAACTGGAAAACTAGGTATGAAAACTAGTTTTTCCATGACTCCATAAATAGAAAGACAAGTTGTTCAAACATATTTGAAACTCAATGGTGTATAGATACCCAATCAAAAAGATAAGAACTTGTTTCTGATGAGAAGTAAAATACGAAATGTAAACCGGTTAAACTGAAATCAATTTTTTTTGTGTGTGTAAGCTTGAACAATCAAGACTAATCTTTTCTTTACAAGAGATTTAAATTTACAAACTCTAGACAAGTCTTCTTATAGATCTTCTTCTTCAAGTATACTTAATCAAAACTTGATTCTCTGAGCTAGACTCTATCTTGAGTACTAGATATGTATTATAAGTTTGAGCTCTTGAATCACCATATTTTAGCTTCAAAGAAGCTAATCACCAACTAAGATCTTGATCAATATCTAAAACTTAAACACTACAAGATCATTACTACTATAACTACATGAGTTAGTCATCATCAAAACTAGAGTGTTGGGTTTTTGGGCTAACAATCTCCCCCTTTTTGATGAAGACAAACTCATAGAGTTATATATGCATAAACAACTACAACAACAACAACAACTAAGCCATTTGTCCCAAGTATTTGGGGTAGGCTACATGAACCAAAAGAATTACGCCGGATCGGGCACATGGATCAGCTTTCTCCACTCATTCCTATTGAGCAATATGCCTTCACTAAGACCTTTAGCCTCTATATCTTGTCGTATTACCTCCATCCATGTTTTCTTCGGTCTCCCCTGCGCTCTTTAAACTTGCCCTAAATTGATATGCACTACTCGCCGGACTGACGCATCTGTGGGTCTACGCCGCACAGGACCAAACCATTATAGGCGGTTTTCTCTCATCTTCTCTTCTATAGAGGCTACACCTATCTTAGTACGAATATCCTCATTTCTCACCTTATCTCTCCGTGTGTTACCACACATCCAACGAAGCATGCGCATCTCTGCTACACTCATCTTCTGGGCATGATGCCTCTTTATAGCCTAACATTTTGTGCCATATAACAAAGCTGGCCTAATAGCAGTCCGATAAAACTTTTCCTTCAGCCATAACGGAATGTTACGATCACATAAAACTCCTGTTGTGCTTCTCCATTTCAACCAGCCGGCTTGGATTCTATGGTTGTTATCACTATTGATCTCCCCATCTTTTTGGATAATAGGACCCAAGTACTTAAAATAATTGCTCGTCGGCATTTCTTTTCCATCTAGTCTCTCAATACTATAATCTCGGATTCCCTGTTTACTAAATTTACACTCCATATATTCTGTTTTCGCCCTACTTAATCTAAATCCTCGAGATTCTAGAGTTTGCCTCCATAACTCCAGTTTGGCATTTACCCCAGCTCTCGTCTCATCGACTAGGATAATATCATCAGCAAATAGCGTACACCACGGTATCTCGTTCTGAATAGTTCTAGTAAGCCCATCCATCACTATGACAAATAAGAATGGACTTAATGCAGATCCTTAATGCAATCCAATTGTGATAGAAAAATCACTTGTTATGCCTCCACAAGTTCTGACATTTTCCACTACTCCATCATACATATCCTTGATTATGTCAATATATTTGATGGGGACTCTCTTTTTCATCAATATCCACCAAATACCTCTCTTGGCACCTTATCATAAGCTTTTTCTAAATCAATAAAGACCATATGCAACTTTTTCTTCCTCTCTCGAAATCGCTCTATAAGTTGACGAAGAAAATGAATAGCCTCTGTTATCGATCGCCCCGGCATGAGCCCAAACTGGTTCTCTGATATTGTAGTATTCTGTCTTAACATGTGTTCAATTACCCTTTCCCAAAGCTTCATGGTGTGACACATGAGTTTTATTTCACGATAATTTAAACAACTCTAGATATCACCCTTATTCTTATAGAGAGGTACTAAGGTACTCTTCCTCCACTCATTTGGCATCTTTTTAGTTAGCCATATCTTGTTAAAGAGATTTGTCAGCCATCTCACGCCCACCTCTCCTAAGCATCTCCATACCTCAATAGGAATTCCATGCGGGCTAACAGCTTTCCTTGACTTCATCCTCTTTAAGGCCTCTTTAACTTCAAATTTGCTAATTCTACGCATATAATTAAGGTTCATATCCTGACACTGAATGGTAAGGTCATCCAAGTCTTGAGTAGAACAATCATTGAACAATTTGTCAAAATACTCTCTCCATCTTTCTTTGATCTTTTCATCTCGAACTAAAACTTTCTGATCCTCATCTTTGACACACCTCACAATACATAAGTCTCTAATCTTTCTATCCCTTATTCGAATAATTCTATATATATCCTTTTCAACATCTTTGGTGTCTAACTTCTCATAGACTTCTTTGTACACTTTAGCTCTTGCATTCTGAACAACTTTCTTAACCTCCTTCTTGACTAGCTTATACCTCTCAAAACTCACTCCATCACAATTTTTCTTCAAATCTCTATAAGAGTCTTGTTTGATCTTAATGGCAGCTTTTACCTCTTCATTCCACCATGATGTGTCCTTACATGGTGGAGCACTACCCCGTGACTCACGAAGTACATCTTTAGCTACTCTTTTAATACAACTAGCAATTTTGTTCCATGTTGTATTGGGATCATCTTAGACTTTCAATCTGCTTCATGTAGTACTCGATTTACAAAAACTACTTGGTTACCTTCTTTTAACCGCCGCCACTTAATCTTAGGATCTAACTTACGTTTAATCTTTCTAAATCTCCTTCTAATCCGGACATCTAAAATTAAGAGTTTATGTTGGGTTACTACACTCTCACCCGGTACTACCTTACAATCCATACAATAATCTCTATCTATTTTTCTAGTTAAAAAGAAATCTATTTGGCTCGCATTTGATCCACTTCTAAAAGTGATCAAGTGAGACTTTCTCTTCCTAAACCAAGTATTCGCTAAGATCAAATCATATGACAAAGCAAAATCTAGAATCGAGTTACTTGGTTCATTTCTTTTCCCAAATTAAATCCTCATGTACACTATCAAACCCATAACGACTAGTTCCTACATGCCCATTGAGGTCACCACTTATGAAAAGCTTTTCTCTAATGGGTATGCCTTGCACAATCTCATCTAAATCCTCCCAAAATTGACGCTTACTTGACTCATTAAGTCCTACTTGTAGAGTTAAATATGCATGAATAGAGAAAAACTTTGTAAAAGCTCTCCCTTAACCTATGCATAACACAATACATATAGATATTCTATGTAAACTCATAGATACCAAACAAAATCATGAGCACAAATCATGAATATAAACACATATATGCAAACATAGAATACAAGCATGCATATATAAACTCTAAAGTCCTCTCCCCCTTTTTGTCAATTCATCAAAAAGGGTACACAAAACAAAGTACATGTATATGTGATAAAAATCTATAAAGAGGAGAGACGTCAAGTTAAGTTCCCCTGCATATATGCATTACATGGAGAAGGGATGACTAAAACCCCAACCTATATAAGCATAGTATATAACATATAGACGGAGATGTTAAGGTCCCCCTAACACGTGTATTGACTGGTCGCTAATGTTGCATATTTAGTATCATATTTCCATACTTATTATAGAATAAAATCTGCATTGTCCTAATTAAATGTTTAATTTATTTGCAGGCCCATTTCTTAAGGAGATGAAGAGAAATGAGCTCCTTAAGAAATGAGCCTAAAAGCCCACCAAAATTCTGAATTAAATCAGAATTAATTCGAGCCCAGTGAATCAGTGCAAAATTAAGAGGTTGAAAACCGGTTGAGAAGAATCCTCTCAGAATCGATCGGTTAAAGCCAAGAATCAAAGGCTATTTCGTCACAATTCTGGACTCAAACGAGAAAACCAACTGAAGATAAAAGCAGAAGGAAATACCAGGGAGACCAACCAACAGGGTGTGGCCACCTGGCCACACCCTGGCCATGGAAACGCGGCCAAAGCCGCGTTTCCACGGCTGTTTGATGTTTGTTGGGGGAGCGTTTGCTCCCCCAATCTTTCCGGGATCTTACCTATTAGGGTTTTGCCTATAAATACAGGTTTCAGCTGAGCAAAATGGGACGACCATGCAAAGATAGGATTTAGCCTAGTTTTCATTTCTTATAGTTTAGGTTTTTCTTTTCTTTTTATGTAATTTGTATGTAAGCTTAGGTTAGATGAAGGATTCATGTAAGTAAGAGAGAGAGGCTTATGTTGAGAGTGACACCGATGTACCCTCCTCCTTTTCTTCCATCGTTTCAAGCAATAAAAGGTAATATGTTTATGTTCTTCTTTACTTTCATTTTCTTTTTCTTCTTCCTACTTTACCTCTTTTGTTTTTAATGAGCTTGCAAGTGAATCCAGAAGTATAAGTATACAAAAGCCTTTGTGAGTGCCAACGATACTTCATGAAGACGTTCTCCTCCTCAAGATCCGTATCACTTCATTCCTGCAAGGCTTGATGATATAATGCGAACAGGGACTGAGCTCGATCTTATGACCTATGCGTTGAACGCCTCCAAAGCAAGGTAGAACATGCAAGGGTTCTAGGTAAGTCATCAACCAAACTAGGTGAGTACTTCTTTCATCTTCTTTCTTTTCTTTTATTTCTGTAAATTAAATCACCAACACCATATCTTCCAAATCACTTCTTTCCCAACTCATTTGTACATAGTCGCTTTCTTTCCCATTTCTTTGTAAATAGTCATTCTCCATTCTTTTTCACTTTCTCATTCTACCATTTTCTCTCTAACCTTAACATAACTCGTTTTCATTTTCATTTCTTTAAAACAAAGAAGAACTTTCATTTTGTCTTCAAAAAGATTTCAATAAGAAAAACTTTGAACGCTTCCATCGTAAACCCTCCTTGTGGATCACGACCCGCATAGCCACTTGTTATAGAGGTAAGAATTGAGCACTTGCACATCTTTATTTTTAAATCTGAAATTCTTTATTTTGTGTGCAGGTTTTGCCTCAATCATGTATGATATAGAGAAGAGAGGTTAAGCTCTTCTTATACAATACACTCGTCATGAGTTTATATAGAGGAGATGTTAAGTTAACTTCTCTTGCATATAGGTAATAAGCATCAAAAATAAATTTTAAAAACAAAGTGGAACTTTAATTTTTTAAGATACCAATTGTAGACTGTCTAAAAATCTCTGAAGACAAGTCATCAGATAGCAGAGTCCATACTTCAGATGTGAGGCTAATCAAAACTATTCATGCAATACCAAGACGCAGGGCTCGAAGCCTGCGCCCCATTATCACTCCAATGTCGCGACGCAGGGCTCAAAGCCCGCGTCTCAGCATCACTCCAATGCCAAGACGCTGGGCTAAAAGCCTGCATCTCAGTACAACTTCAATGCCAAGACGCAGAATTTGAAGCCCGCATCTCAGACGCAAAGCTCGAGACACGTGTCCAACATCATATCAATAAGGGAACACAGAGTTTGAGGCTCACGTTTCAACACTACAGCAGTGCCCAAATGCGGAGCTCGAGGCCTGCATCCAGCATCATTTCTATAGCTAAATTCAGAGCTCAAGCCCGCGTTTCAACTGTAGGGTTGCCCTGCATCTCAGTTATAACTACCCCCATGTAGTTATCGTACTAATGGTCTTGTACTAATTTAGTTTCAGATATTCTACCAAGATCTTAGTCGGTGTTTAGTTTCAACCAAAGATTCAAAGTCAAGTTTTGAAGTTAGCACGTGTTCATTCAAGAGCTCGAATATCAAGATCGCATCAAGTACTCAAAGATGAGTCCAGCCTATGGATCAAAGTTTGGACCAAGTCAAGCTGTAGAGAAGATTTTCAAGACTTGTTTTAAGTTTTTAAGTGTTAAAGATTTTGTGTTTTAGATATAAATGATAGATTATTTGTGGATTGCTCAAGCTTATTTACACACACACAAAATTTATATGTGTTTTCATAAATAGTTTTGATTCTTGAAAATATCATTTTTGGTTTTGAGTTTCAAAGTATACATCCTTATATTTCATGATTAGATTTCATTAAAACAAGTTTACATAGTTCATATGTGTTTTAGATTTCATCAATACACATTGATGGTTCAAATATTTAAAAAACTTATTTGATGTTTCTATATCATGTGTTTAAGTTTTGTCTAAGTCAAAATTTATTTTGGAGCTTAATTGTCAAAAACATAGATATTTCATCCTATATGTGTATTGGATCATATTCATACACACTAAGCTTCAAAAGTATTTAAAATATCTTAATTTTGTATTTATACAAGTTTTGTAGTAATCAGAGTTTCATGTCAAAGTTTGGTTTATGAAAAATACGATTTTCGGTTTAAAGCTAAATTTTTATATTACAACAATGGTTCAAAAAATTTGTAATATATGTTGAATTTTGGTCACACATATTTGTTATTTAAATATATTAATGAAATTGTTTCTGTGAATTTTATGTGATTTTATGGGATTTTATAGGATATTAAAAGACTAAGTTTTAATCCCTAAATAACCCAGACCTGGGCTTCTGGCGGTCGACCGACCGGTCGATCGAGTCAGAAGTCAGTCGATCGAGCGGTTGACCGATGTGCACAGCAACGTACATAAGTCTGACTTGAGGGCCGACCGATCGGGCGGTCGACCGATCCAGAGAGTTTACTCTCTGGATCTGGCCTCGGTCGACCGAGCGATCGAACGGCCAGAGAGTTGTGCTCTCTGGTTCTGGCCTCGGTTGACAGACTGGCCGACTGATAGGTCTTTAACCTGGGTACCGTCGATCGCTCGGTCGAATGGCAACGCCAATGGTCATAAAATGACCGTTTGCCAGTCGACCAACAAGCCAATCTGCCCCCACGGCTAGTTTTTGACAGCCTATATAAATTGGGGTTTTGGGCAGTTTTGGTTAAGATTTTTTAGAGAGTGTAGAGCTATTTTCAGTCTTCCACAGAAGTTTCAATAAGGTTTTTAGAGCTTTAGTTTTCAAATCAAAAGGAGTTTTTCAAAAGTGAATCTCTTGATTTCATCAAAAGTTTTCTCGAGTTTTCCACCTCCAAATCTATCCAAGTTTTTCTCACACAAGTTTCAGCTGTTCATTGTCATATCTTTCTTATAGGAGCTTTGTTAGTGAGAGTTATTTTTGTGATCAAGAGAAGTGATGACAAGTGTTCTACCCCCTTCTATTGGAGAGTGTTGTAGAGGTGTGGCCTCAGCAAACTTGTGAGTTCGTATTGTGTTGTTCTTAGGGAACAAGTGAGGGAGTTGTGAGTCCAAGAGTTCTAGTGTGAACTCGTTGTAGGTGTTGCAATACTGAGTGATCTTGCGAGATCGTTCTAGTAAAAATCCTTCATAGTGTTGAAGGCGGGGACGTAGAGCAAGTGTACTCGAATCTCTTAAAGAAATCTCCCGTGTTTGCGATTGCTCATCTCTCTCTCACTTTTGCTTTTATATTTTGCATGTTCTTATTGTGCTTATCTTTATATACTTGATATATCTTGTGCTTTATTGATATATATATTCTTAGGATTGTTTGCTCATACTTGTATTTAATCAAGAGAGCCATAGTGGCACCTCTCAACTCTTAATTTAGAGGAATCTAGAGGAGATAGTCCAGAGCCCTTCACCGGGAATTCGGCTACACTTTTTGGTTATACGTTGTGTGTTTACATAATAGTTTTAGTTTGCATAATTAGTTTTTAATTCCGAATTGCTTTGCATGATTAGCTTGTCACCTATTCACCCCCCTCTAGGTGACCTACATTTTGACCCTTGGTATCTGCTTCTATACGTTGTGTAGTCTCTATTGGCAAGTCTTTTATGTTTCTGGATGTCTGGATCTTAAAAAACTGCTACAATTATCTCGTGAACATCAATTTCGCTCTTTCATCTTTTTTCTCTAATTTGTGCTCTTGACTTAATTTCTGCAAAAATAAGAAAATATACACATGTAGTATTAAATGTGTAACAAAAGAGGTATAAAAGTGGTATAAAATATAGATGATAATCACAATTATCATACCCCATATATAATTTTTGTTAGTCCTTGAGAAAAATCCTAATCTAAAAAGAAAAAGAAAAACTAAAAATCTTAAAAATAAATAAAAATCTTAACTCACTTTAGTAGGAATTAGGGTTACACTTAGCATGTGTAACAAGCCGTTAAATCCCTACGTTATCTCTAGTGAACAAGTGTTGTCTCGTAAAGGTTTACAGTGAATATTCCCACAAACTCTGGTGAAAAGAATATAAAAAGTTTAAGAAAATAAGGATAAAAAAATAAGGATAAGTGAAAATAAAGAAAGAGAAAATTAAGAAAAAAGAAAAAAAAATTTGGTCAGTAAGCAACACTAGTAAATAAATTAAATAGTTTTCACAGGTAATCCTTTTAGAGTTCAATCTCCTATCAAGAAATCCCACTATCTCTTCTTGGAGATTCAAATCCTAACATATCCCATCATCTTTTCTAAGTTTTTCGATCATATGCATATTTGTGAACATGTGATAACTTTTAACTTGGGATTTTTGATTTAAATTTTTATACTCAAATATATTTTTACAATATAGAAGTTTCGAAGCATTACCACTTCATTGCCCTTTAAGCACTTCTTTCTTTATTATTATTTTTTTCAAAACATATAACTCATCCTATTCTCTTTCGTATAAATATCAAGACTTCTTGAGGCCAAAATACCTAATAAATTGATCATTATACTTGTTAATACATAAAATGGTTTTAACTTACCTAACTATCTTTCATATAAATAACAAAGTTTCTTGAGGTCAAAGTATCTAACTAATCAATAATTTAGGTTCTGCTCAGTTTTTTCAATTATTAAGTAATTTTCATCATCCTAAGCTTAAACCAGTATGTATGTGTAGAAAAGATGTATATTCACGCAGACAAATTCAAGATGGCATTCAATTTTTGGATTTTTTATCTCTTCTCAAAGAATTAAAGAATCTATCAAATTGATATCCCTTTCAATTCAAACTATATGGTCACTAAATTCCTTAAAACTAGATAAACTTATTGAAATTTTATTTTTATCTTTTTCAGATAGTAAAAAAAAAGAAAATCTAGTAAAGAAAAAAAACTAGAAAGATCTTAAAAAGAAATTAAAATTCTAAACTATAAATAAAAAAAGTAAAATAAAAAATTCTAGACCCCTCCTCCATACGTAACCATGCCATGTCCATAGGCATAACAGAATAAGCCAATATTACATGTAAATAGCAGATTAATACCAACTCCTAATCAAAAGAAAACGTTTCTAAGACCTTGAAAATAAATCATTTATTAGAAACAACCCCTGTCCATAAAATTTTTAGAAAATATAAAATATTAAATAATAAGAAAAGAAATTACCTAGACAAAATTTCTTACTCTGAATCATCAATTTCTCGGCTGTCTGGCCGTCAGTACAGTTGTGCAGCCGAACTCTAGGCTATGTTGATCTTGAAATTTTTCTGGTTGATTTCTGTTATCAACTTGGTTCAGCCAGTATTTTTGTTTCACTTTTAGCATTAGTTCTAGATTGAGGTACTTGAAAAAGAAAAAGAAACAAATGTTAGTATTTATATGTGCGCCATTAGTCTCCTTACCTTAATTTCTTTGATTCCATCCACGAGAACATTTGCCACTCTCCCAATGCATCCTCTTTATGGGAGATTTGGATGTATTCAATCTCTTTGTCAACTTTGCGTTGAGTCTATACACTTTGCCTTTTATTTTCTTCAATTTTGGCCTATGCTTCTTTAGATTTGTCCTCTTTAAACTTTTCATGCATCAGATCATCCCACCAATATTGACATCATCGTATGGAAAAGCATCTTCATCCTACACAAAGAAATGCCTAACATGATCAGATAAAG
Source organism: Agave tequilana (assembly GCA_038442645.1). Classification (NCBI taxonomy): domain Eukaryota; kingdom Viridiplantae; phylum Streptophyta; class Magnoliopsida; order Asparagales; family Asparagaceae; genus Agave; species Agave tequilana. Next base: position 243,313 of record JAVJIF010006275.1, on the reverse strand, counting down.
ACTTGCAATTATTCAAACTTGGTCATTCATCAAGTATGGCATCTGCAATAAATTGTTCCATCGGTGTCTTATCAAATGTATAGATACTCAAATTAAGTTTTCTTCTTTAGAAAGAAACTTTAGGCTTGATTAAACTTCAGGCTGATCACTGCTTTCTGTGGGATCTGGATGAGGATCTGGATCAGCAGGTGGTCGGCTGTCCAGACGACAAATCAGCTGCTTAACCAATTAACTTTGGCTACTGCTACTGAAATTTTTGCCGAAGATTTATGTATCCTCCTCTTCCAAGTCTGTGGTGTCTGTTGATATTTCTTCTTCCTCTGGTAATGATAAGTGTAAGGCAAGCATTTTTAAATAATTTTGGTACCATTTGGGCTCCTCCTCGGTGCATAATTTTTTTCCTCATATGCTTAGATCTCTTCGACAATTTCTTACTGTTGTCCCAAGATAGTCGCTTCTTCTTTCTCTTCAGGATTTGTTTTGGGATAACTTGGTGATGAAGAGTCTTTTTCATAATCCATTCATAAGTTCTATTCAAGCTTTCAAAAGTTCTATTTAAGCTTTCTATACTTTTCTCCTGAAAATGTTGAGGCTCGAAACCATGACTATTATAATTTCATTGAAAGTTTGGATGATTTCCTCTAGCCGGATTATAGATGTTGGTGTTGAAAAAATATAGACAATCCATAGGATCATGATTTTCTCCACAACACGAACAAGTTTGCATTGGCTCAAATCTTTATAAAGATCATTGATAGTTGTACTCTATAGACCTTAAATAAAAGAAAAAAATAAATAAAGATAAAGATAAAAATAAATTTTTAAAGTAAAACTAGAGTCAAATGATATTGATATTAATAAAGATAAAATAATCCCCCGCAACGGCGCCAAAAAACTTGATGTTATGAATTGCCAAGTGCACTAATCGTTTACAAGTAATAAAGTGATAAGTAGAGTGTCGAATCCACGAAGATTGTTATCTTATTAAGTACCAAAAATGTATTGACTCAAAACTTTATTTGAAAGAAAAGTAAATATATAAAAGTGAAAATAGACTAAAAAGATATTGGCTTTGGATAAGAAAAATACTAGGGCAGTTGATTTCAATAATTAATTATCCGAATTAACAAGTTGATTATGCTAGTAAATACATACTACTCATATTAACAATCGAAAGTCTCTATCTTAACTAATATTCTCTCTGGAGCAATATTAATTCTAACCTCTTATATAAGCACCTACAATCTCACAATCTAGTAGATTTATAAGTTAAAGGAAGTATTATGGATCTTTCTAATATGATTGTATAACTTCTCGTCTCAACGTATCAAGTTTTGGTTCCTATTTCTATGATACTATTCTAGATCATCTCCTCTCAGTCTCAAATCTAGTCATCTAAAAAATTGTGTAGATCAACTAATTACTTGAGGAACAAAAATAGAAACTTAATATAAAAAGAATCCAACAACGAAGAACAAAGTAGTAAATAGAACTAACGCAAAGCGATAAGATCAAATATTCACATAAATTACCTACATCAATGCCCTAGCTATGAAGATTTAGTTCATGATAAAGAAATTACAAAGCAAAGCAATAACATGAGTTTTATATTCATATAGTAAATTAAATGAGAAAGGAAAAGGATAATACCAATTTAGAGATCACGTCTAATCCTTAATCACCATTTCTTCTCTGATCTTTTTCTTCTAAAGTACCAAAATTTTTCTCTAAAAGTCAGAATTTTATATAGAAAGAGTATTTACAAGAGAAAACTAAAACATAAATTATAAAACTTCTTCTATGATTTGTTTCTATAATTACAAGAGATTGCAGACCTTTTATAGGCCTCAGAGCCAATTATAATAAAAAATACAATATGACTTCTAATCCAACTTCAACTTGGTGTGAAAATTCAATTTTGAATTGGACTGCAGCCACTAGGCGTTAATTAGTGAAAACAACCAGTCAAATGATTGAATTAGAAAAGTTGTTAACATAAAAATTGTATCCCTTTCAATTATCTTTGTGGAGCATCTTAAATCGTCGAATTTGGGCTTCTGTAGAGAAAGTTATGATCAAACAATAAAACATGCCCAGAAGTTATGATCAAAACAATAATACATGCCCACTCTGAATTCGAATCTGAATCTGATTATGCTTTCTGTTTGAACAGTGGATGGTTGTGTAGCCATGTTAACGGCTTGGCAGCCATTTGACTTTGTTTTACTTTGACTTTTGACCTTCAACTTTGGGGATTTGCTTCTATATGTTGTATAGTCTCTATTGGCAAGTGCTTTATGTCTCTGGATGTCTAAATCTTGAAAAATACTGCTGCAATTATCTCTTTAATATCGATTTTTTACTTTTTCATTTCTTTTCTCTAATTTATGCTCTTGACCTAATTTTTCCATAAATATAAGAAAATATACTCATGCAGCATTAAATGTGTAACAAAAGAGGTATAAAAGTGGTACAAAATATAAATAATCATATTATCACCTCCCGTCTTTTGCCTCCTTCGCAATTCCTGCGAAGAATATGTCCTTAATCCTATTCATGCCTTTTTAGTAGGGAGATAAGGAGGCTTTATTAATGCAACGATCAGACCACCATCCTGTATGGGGCGGTAGCTGTGAGATACAAGCATCGCCCACTTACGCATCAGGTCGTCAAATAGCTTCTACCACCATTTAAAGCGTATGGTGGTATTGAAATCTCGGAGGTTGATAACTCTTAGACCACAAAATTCCTTTCATTTTCATGCCCTTTTCTAATTCATATGGCAAAAGGTTTTTTCATCTTTTTTAGTACCTTCCCAACGAAACTTTCTTCTCAGAGAATCAATCTATTTTTCCACCCATCTAGGTAGAGGGGAAAATGACAGGAAACACATGGCATGGCCAATAGGACTGCGTTAATCATTGTGAGCCAGCCTTCGAGAGATGGCATTTTTCATTTTCATCAGCCAATATCTTCTGTATCCTATCAATGAATGGTCTCCACTATGATTTTTTAGCCTGCCACTAGCAAGCCAAGTAGATGATAGGTAGCTTTTGCATCGAACAATTAAGGATCAGTGAGATAAGACTATTGAGAGAAATGTCCCCCAAGAAGACTAGCGAGCTTTTGTGGTAGTTAATCTTAAAGTTGGACTATTTCTCGTAGCAGAGCAAGACCCACTTTAGAACCATCACCTGCGGAACACTTTCTTCCCGAAATGAAAGTGACATCCGCATACTGTAAATTGACAATCGCACTCGTGTCATCACGACATCCGAATCCCTTGAGGAGACCTTCAGCTCTGCCTATGGCGATCATGTGATGAAGTCCGTCCGTGACTAGCAAGAAAATCAACGAAGAGATAGGGTCCCCTTGTCTCAAGCCTCTTTTATAAGATATTTCCTTCTCCTGAGTGCCATTCACTAAAATTTTCACTTTCGCGGATAGTAACCAAAGGGCTACCCAGGAGATCCAAGTAGGTGGGAAGCCCCATGAGTGTAAAGCTTCCAGTATGCAGTCCCATTTCACCATGTCATAAGCCTTCTCAAAGTCTAGCTTCAACATGAATCTTGTTGCCTTGTTTCGCTTTGTAAATTGGATAACCTCCAAGGTGGATGCTACTAACTCTAAATAACTTCTACCTTTTAGAAACCTGTTTTGTGGTCATCAATGGTGTCGCCTAAAATATTTGAAATTCTATTAGCCAAAACCTGGAGATGATTTTGATGAGGCATTTAGCACACTAATGAATTTGAAATCTCCCACCTCCCTTGCCTCGCCCTTTTCTGGGATAAGTACAACATGGGCGTAATTTAATCTTTCTAACTGGAGAGACCCCTTGTGTAAGCTATCAAAAATTCTAATGATATCCAGTTTTACAATGTCCCAGAATTGCCGATAGAAAAAAAATCGGGATGTCATCAAGGCCTAGTGCTTTGTTCGTGCCAAGTTCCCAAATAGCTGCTCTGATTTCCTTTCAAAGATAGGCTCGTAAACCTCAGTTAGTTGGTCCATGCCGCCATGCGCTGGAGTTTGGCTACACTGGACACAATCAGGCCACCTTTGATTGGCCTTTGCGCAACACCCGGTTCTAATTAATCTTGATTTATACCATAACTAAAAGTGTTTTCTAATAATTATGATAATTGACTTGAATAGCCATGGGAATTTTTTTTATAAATAATGAATAAATATGGTGTGAATACATAAGGGTATACTCATATGTATTTTGACAAATATAATTGTGCATATAAGGGAGTAATCATATACATGTGTTATTAGTAAAATAAAAATCTTTGTATGAATGTATAGGATTCATATACTAATTATATATATGAAGTATATGCTAGTATTCCAAATTCCCACCCATACATATACATGTATTAATAAGTAAATATATAACTATATAATTCCCACTAACTATTACAAATCATAAACTAAGAGGGTGTGGATGCGTTGGAGATGAACGGAGGGGTGGGGAAGTGTGTGATGAGGTGGAAGAAAGGGGGTGCTTAAAGTGGGGAGCTTGTTGAGGTAGCCTGTTATGTAAAAAATTATAAATAGAAAAAATGAGGAAATTTTGGGAAATAAAAATCAAAATTCTTCATCTTCAGCCTTAATTCCTCTCCCCTCTCCTCCTCTCTCCCCCCCTCTCTTTCCTCACCACTCCAACAACTCAACAAATTTCTCTCTCCTTTTCCCTATCTCTAACAGCCCTCTCCCTCCTTCTCTTTTCCTTCCCATTCCACAACCAGTAGTGGTAGAGGGTGCAGTCAGGATGGGGCTCGATATTCACGATGGCGCGGCAATGGAGGACTGTCGGAGGTCGACGGCCAGGCAGAGTAGGCGCGCGCAGCCCATCAACACAGTCGCAGCTTGCAGGCTTGTGCGTCCTACAACGTGCACGTGTGGCCTACAGCGTGTGCACATGAGACGTGTGCACTGTGCAGAGGTGGGGGAGGCCGATGAGGTCGAGGTATATCTGTGATCGGTCTCCAGGCTTAGTCGATCAAGAGATCAACTACCATAGGGTTTAAAACAAGATAAAAACAGCGAAACATCTTTGAATTAGAGTTTGTTTTAGCACCAATAGCTAACCCTAGAATTGTTAGGCCCACACACCAAGATAATGACTTGAGAAAAGTTGTCTTTTCTCCCTTGAGCACCACAGAGAGAGAATCGTCCTGTCCACTCATCCTCTGGGTGTACAACGAGGAATCATACCCGATCATAATCCCTCCCGAAGCCCCTTCAGCATCCTTGCAAACCCATTTATCGATCCTACGTGGAGCCAATGTGAAAACTAGTCGGGATGTTGGTGTCTTGGGTTTAGTCTCACAGAGACAAACAATATCCTCTTTTGCCCCTATAACTCGTCTCCTTAGCCATACGGCATTTTGCTAATTTACTTAGCCTCCTGACGTTCCAAAATAAGATAATCATTGTTAACAACTCTCCACCCCTCCGATCTGGGAACCTGATTGTAATTCCCACCCGCCATGTGTACCTCATTCGTGTGTGTGTGTGTGTGTGTGTGTGTGTGTGTGTGTGTTAGGTGTGAGCAAATGAAAAAAACCAATGAAGTCGGTCGGTTCGATTTTCGCAAACTTCAATTGGGTTACGGGTTGAAAATATTTTGAATTCGGTAACCCGTACCGAACTCAACCTCTCATTCTCTCTTCCTCTCTCTCAGTCTGTCTCCTTTCTTTCTGAATCTCTCCCCAACTCCCCCAGCTGGTGAAACCAAAACCGAACTAAACTTTTCGGTTTTGGTGTGCTGGTTGTGGGGGAATTGGTGCAGTGCGATTTTTTTTTTTTTTTTTTTTTTTTTTTTGATGAAACCGTACCAAAAAACCACTTGTTCACCCCTAGCGTGTTTCCCTTCCCCAACTCAGTTAGCCTCACGTGCTACCCTTCCCCAACTCACTTAGCCTCACGTGCTCAGTGGCCTTAGCGTTTTTAGCTAGATGAGACAGTTCAACCCCCACCCTTACCCCGCAGGTATGCGCAACCATTGTATTTAACTATTGGCTTACCGAAAGCAAAATTCATACAAGCAATCAATTTTGCATACCATTTCTGAAAATACAAATACAGATCCAATATAGCAACTCTTCAAGAAACAAAACATTTAGGTCTTAGATTCAAAACTAGACTACAACTTGTTCAGATTTAGTGTGGGCTCGTGTTGGCGGTTGATAAGGATGAAAAACTCGAGAAATGCCCGCAAGCAAAAAAAGGAAAGAGAAAGAAGAAAAAGAAAATATACACACAGAGCAACAACTCCGTTGCTTTTAATATGTAAAAAGTATAAACGAAATACCAGAGTTACAACTCATAAAACACCTCTGTGCCGAGGTAGACATGAGCATAACAAAGACAATCACTCTAGAAGAAAAACTGTAATTCTTATTGCACAATTGCAAAGGCTTTTCGCTATGGCTTTTGCTAGACAAAGTTCGAGAGTTTTGAGCAGGAACTGAAACTCCAGCACAACATTGCAAACAGTATTCACAGAATCCCTGTTCAACGCAACCTTCCTCCTACCTCCGCTCGCCTCTTTCAATGTGCTCCCAGTGCTGCTCCCTGTGCGCCTGTGTGCAGCCCCAAAATGAAAGGGGGTATGGCTTCGAAAGCCAAACACAATAAGCACGCATAAAATTTACAGTACAGAAGACGTAATGGTGTCGGCCAACAATAACCATGTTTCTAATCATAAACAGTGCTTTTCACCTCTCTATGCCCATATTGCAAGGGAAGACATCGACAAGGCTCCTAGGAAGAGAGCCAGATAAGAGGCCACCTGAAGCCGAATGTTGCAGCTCATCCTGCGGCTGAGGAAGTCTGCAGCAATTAGGTCCACCAAAGCCATGTAGATGAGTATTCCTGCTGATATCGAGTCTAGTATACCCTCCACCACCAGTGCCCTTGGGCTGTTCGCATTGTATACGGATGATATCCCTGTTCCCACTGCAATTCCCATTGGCGTCGTAATTGCGAAGAAGCATGCCATCAGTGTTGCTGATAGGTTTTTAAACTGTGCCTGCAATGACCAGCGTCGGCAATCAGTTGGATTGATCCTAAAATTCATTATTGGATTGTTGTTTTGAGTAGTTCAAACCTGAGAGATGCATCCCCCCAAAGCAAAGCCTTCAAAGAACTGGTGGAAGGAGAGTGCAGCAACTAGGGGTCGGATGGTACATGGGCTCTGTGATACACCCAGAGATAATCCAATGATCACAGAATGCGACACAATACCAAGCTCCAGGATCTGTAAGGTCAGTACAAGTTCAACCAGAATCAGGACAAAAACACAAATTTTACAACATTTTGTGTCCAGTACTTAAAACTACCACAAGCTGGAAGCAATCCTTAGAAAGATATGAAAAAATGGGAGAAAGAAAACTGTACTAGAGTAAACCCAACCAAATAGTATGAGCTAATTGAACTACTCTCTACAAATATTAGACAACAGCTTGTATTCCAAGATCAAATTCATAAGATGTTTTCTTCTAAAGATACAGAGAATTTGGCTTTCATTGCAATTCTAGTTAAAGTGAAATGCAAAGGGAACAAATGGAGGGTTGGTAAAGGTAATTGGGAGGTCGCAGATTCTCCGCATACCAACAACCAACTGATTTGAAGAACTACGTCCCCTACCGAGAGTGAAGGGTGGGAGTTAAAAGTTCATGTGAAATTCATAGTGAAATTCATGCTGCTAACCATGTAAAGCCAATGAGAAAGCGGCAGGCGGCGCCAGGTGTAAGTTGGGGACTAATGCCTTGGGGCCCAGGTGAGGACTAGACGTTTTCCTATTGTTTTAATTTTTAAAATTTATTTAGGTATATTACATATTCAAAAACAATAAGAAATCATAGAAAGGTACAAAAAATTCATGCCCTAAATTTATGTAACTCAACAATTTTTCAGTTAAACTTAAAGCTAGTTTCATGCCCAATTTATTAAGTTATAAATCAACCGATACTTTATGATTTAGAACATTATTTGGCCATATATAACTACATAATATGCTTTGTTTTGCTGGCGATGGATGCAATAGGAGAAGATAGTTCATAGAATTGAATATATGTAAAATGATAAAATGGCAAGACTTTTACATTTCGTGGGCTAGAGGTTTTTTTATGGTGTCCTATCGCTGATCGCCAATGTAAGGGTTAAAGGACTTGCTGCTTGCCGGCTGCGAGGGGTGGACTGGATCTAGAATCAGTTGGAGGTGGATGTTAGGGCATGTGCCCCTCTCTGATCAACTCATATTTCAAGCTAAACGAGTTTAACCCGCTTAACTAAAAACATAAAAGTTAAAAAGTGGCCTTCTCAAGTGGCCTAGGCGTGAAGCGAAGCTGCCTAAGTGGGCCCAATCCCACATAGTCAAACTTGGGCACTAGTAGTGCCTAGAGAGGCCGCCTAGGCCCAAAGCGTACCGGCCAAGGGGCCCCAGCCTAATCGAGGCCTAGGCAAAAGCCTGGGCCGAGTTTTAAAACCCAGTGTAAAGCCTAGAAAACCAAGAAAAACCTTTTTCTGCATCTTAAATCTAAATAAGACCTTCTGTGGCTTGGCTAATCCAGCACCTATCTATTATGAAAATTAATCAATCCACGTGAAAATTGTAAAGATAGGGATAGAAAGGGGATTTCTGACTTGAATCCTACAAGTACAACTTTTAATTAAGAGAGCAATCATTCAAAACTGCTCAATGCTAGGAAAGCTTTCCAAGCCCGAGGGGATGTGCAGGTGGCAGCTAACTCTTCCATGAATGTGTGTGTTTGGGCAGAGTGGGGTTTGCCTTCGAATACCAGAAAACGGTACTTCATTTGACAGAAAAGGATAAATAGTATTTGAACCAAAGATTTTAAAGATATATGAAAACACTAAAGCTTTGAAGTTAAGAAGATTCTTAGCTCCAAGAGCCCACTAAGATGGTAACTTAGAGATCATGAGGTAAAAAATAATATGTTCCATTTACGGTATAAAGCATTAAAATAATGATGTAAATTACATTAAAGTATAGCTTAGTTCTCCTAAGCTCCCAAGTTCATACATGAGCCACCATCGTGCCACAAAAAGAAATCAAAATTTTAATATGATGATCAGAAGTTCAACAAATAAATTATCATCCTAAGAAAAGGGAGCAATTTCAGCGGTTAATCAGCAGTGGATGGTGGGGGTTTATGATGAGTTCTTTGATTCACCTGGAAATATCATAAAATAATCCAAGAAGAAATGCATTCTTTTGAGAGCCTGTATAAAGATGTTTATTCCAGCTAAATTCATTGGCCATTTCAATGAAATCATCTATATGGAAATTATAAAACACAAAAGTACAAGTGTGACTACATTAAAAGGAAAGTTTGATAAGGTCTTAAAACACATCTCAAAAAACATCATAAAGAAAAATAAACTACATTCTTTTGTGAGACTGTATAAAAATATATAATATTTTTTTTTATGTAATATGGCTATTGAAGATACAGTAGAACACGATGGAATAAATGGAATGATTGCACTAAAAGTTCAGTTTAACAAGAGGAGATACAGACTTGTTCAAATAGAGTGAATTGATTATTAGCTATAAATAATGCATTTATGCTCCCATTTTGATCTCTATACCCTTGACAAATGTAGTGCATTAGACAGATTGCACGTTTTCAAATACAACTATGCAAGAAATTCAAGCATATTTTCAAGGGCAAATAAGTTGTGACATATAATTTGCTTATAGTGCAAAAAGTATCAACATGTTAAGCAGCATAGATACCCTTGCCGACTCTACAAAGTGGCATTTAAACCCTTATTAAATTACACGACAAAGTTTAAACTTGGAAATTGAAAAACTCCAAACAAGCATCTTAGGATCCATGTCCTATATTGTGTTTGAGAGGGATGTATGCTGAAAAGCAAGCACACGGTTAAATCCATTTATTGCAATTATTCCATCCAAACAGCATAAGAAAATAATTTTGGACTAATTTTGGTAAAAGGTATCTTCCCGTTCAATGCACATACTTGTTCTCCAGCTTTCCAAATTTTTGTACGTGAACATATTCCACCTAAAATACAAACTATGTTTACACGAAATATATGAAAACAAGCTTCTCAGACGGTAACATTTCTTATTCAACACTAAGATTATTAGCTGGGTTATGCATCAATTTTTTCTCTAAAATATTATCATCTCCTACTGTGATATGGTGAGATGTGTGAATCTGTAACTTGTGATTGCTTAGTTTTGATATTGACTTTAGAACTTACCCTGCACAATATAGATATTGTTGTTAATTCGATTGAAATTAAAAATGTGCATAACTACGCTTGCAATCTTCTTTAAATTCATTAGTAACATTGTTAGTTTTTAGTTACTTTCATACCGAAGATCGTTTTATTTGGTGAAACGTAGTGACTTCGAGTATATCACTGGTTCTCTACATGACACGCACACACCGTTTCACATCAAGTATACCACCGCTGTCGGTGAGAAATCAATTGATCGATCAGGAGGAAAATGAGGGAGAGGAAGAAGAAGAAAGGAGGGGGCAGCGAGAGGAAGAAGAAGTAGAGAATCAACGCTGCTCTCTCTCGCGGATGAAGAGAGACGGACGGTCAGACAAAATTTCTATATGAGTCACGAGAGAAAACTTCCTTTTGATCGGTTTTGACAAGCTTCTTAGGATCCATATCTTATAGTGTGTTTGAGAGGGATATATGGCGAAAAGCAAGCACACGGTTAAATCCAATTATTGCAATTATTCCATCCAAACAGCATAAGAAAATAATTTTGGACTAATTTTGGTAAAAGGTTATCTTCCGTTCAATGCACATGCTTGTTCTCTAGCTTTCCGAATTTTTATACGTGAACATATTCCACCTAAAATACGAACTATATTTGCACGAAATATATGTTTCTCTATATTCATTCTCCCAAAAATCAATTGAAAAATAATTGGTCTTGATAATAGTTTATGATGTTTCCAAAAAGAAATCTACTCATTTTCACATCCATAGACACAAGGCATCAACTTTACGAAATTCCCAAACAGAACTTATACTTTGACACTCCTCGAAACAAGGTGTCTAGTAAAAGTTTAACGACCCCCAAAATATATTGTAACTAAATTATAATCAATCCAATCAGCTCTGACAAGCAAAACAATGACACTATAACTATAGTCAAAAATATCAAAATAAACATATTTCACTAGAAAATTAAGAGTCATGCAACTTAGCTCATTAGCGAAGTTACAGATTGGTACCTGTGACACAACTACGTGTCGAACGTGCGATGACACGTGCCCATCATCCTCATGAGCATGTCCGTGTCGATGCCCGCTGCCCGTGGGGTGACCCTCGCACGCCCGCACATCCCCATGCGCATGGCTATGCCTATGAGCCGCGGCATGCGCATGCATCCCCACAATGTGCATCTTCCCATCATCAGCGTCATCGCTCCTCCCCACTTCCACGTCATTCGTCACCGGGATCACCGTGATCCCGCACCGTTCCTCCTCCTCCGCCACCTCCGCTGCCGTCCCCGCCACGGCCGCCGCAGTCCTCTTCGCCCCAATCTCCTCCTCTCTATGCTTCTTCTCGTAAAACTGAGTCCCCACGAAATCCACCACCAGCGTCAGTAACGCGGCCAGCATCGCCACGAACCCCGAGAATGGGAACTTCTTCCACGGGAATGTCGGCAGGCAAGGGTTGGTCAATGCCGACTGCGCGTCGTGCAACATGTGAACAAATCCGGTGGCGAGAATCACGCCGGCGGCGAACGCCTTGGCGAAAACGAACAGCCCACCGTCCGTTCGTAAAAAACGCCGCTTTTTCCCGACCAAAGGAATCGCCACCCCGATCACTCCAGCGACCAAGATCGCGGCGATCGCCACCGCCTTCATCTTGAACGCCACCGCGTCGTCCCGGCACCCGTCGGCGATCTCGCCGGAACAAGACGCCGTCGACATCGATGCAGATATGTGCTGATTCAGCGTCTCTGAAATCACGAAAACAAAAATCAATACAGAATTAAAGAAAAAAACAAACAATTTGTTGAGGGTTTTGATAATTGATTTACCGCGGAGACTGGTGAGGTAAAGAATTGGATTGAAATCGAGATCCTGGGAGCAAAATTAAGTAGAGATTCAGTTAGAGATTTGTAGTAGATAAAAGTGTCGCCTGTGCTGTTATTTATTGAGAGTTGCTTACCTCAAGAAAAGACATCTGGAGAATTTCTACTAATCAAAGATTGCAACTTTTTCGGTGAAGTGGTTGGTTGAGATGAGCAAAAAGAGAGAGATGAACTACTTATTTTGTCAAGCGGCGCGGTTTTGGGAGTTCTTTTCTTTTTTTTTTTTCCTTTTTTTTTTTTTCTGATCTAGGTTTTGCTTCTCTCCCAATTCGAAGAGAATGTCGACATTTTTATTTCACTAGAGAACTGTGAACGACGAGAGCTGGCGAGCGGGAACTTGTAAGCGAAGCCTCTGGTCAGGGGCGGGGCGCGTGAGGGGCATCACGCGGTTGATTGAGGATCCGACGGCTCGCGGGAGCACGGTTGTTAAAGAATATGGGACACGTGGCAGGGTGTGAGTGCGGTGGAGCTGGGGTGAGGTCAGGATGTCGACATGATGGCAAGCGGCGCTGGTGGAGCTAGGGAGACTAGCAGAACAAAATCGCGCCTGCTGCTGGTTTTGATGGCGTCCCTTTCTAATAAAAGAGCGTGGACTTAAGGGTGCGGTACAGTGTTCCTTCGTACGGGGTTTTGTTAAAAGTGGTCCTATGGCTAAGGAGCTGGAGACATGCACACACATATTTGAAATGAGAGCAAGTATTGGGTTATCAAACAACAAATTGTGAAACACCCGGTAAAAAATAATATTCGATTGATACTGTAAATATTATGAAACCAGTATAATTATATCATCATAAAAAATGATAGAATTTATTTAAAATAAAAATTAAATGTTTTGTATTAAAGTTACAATAATTATGAATATAAATTAATGGTATTAAGAGAAGCTCAATCTTTCCTCCCTTCTCTTCCTCTTATTTTCTTTAAGCTAGGCCCAAGAATGATCACAAAATAAATGAAACATATACAATGAGCCCAAACTCCCATATATTTTTTATTTAACACTAAATCATGATTTAAATGCAAATTAGTAGGGTGATTAGAGGAGAAATGTGTCATTGTGAAATGGAGGGCTTGGATGGAACTGGTTTCCATGAAGGAGATGTGGAAGGCTAGGATTAGCTTGATCTTGATGAAGGGGGGTTGGCATGAGGAGGAGACTTGGAACTTGAGAGGATAGGAGACATGAGGAGAAGTCTTGTCAAAGTGCATAAATAAGAAAATGAGGGAGAAATCCTCATCCTGATCTCTCTCTCTCTCTCTCTCTCTCTCTATTCACCAACTCCTCCCTGTCTCTCATCTCTCTCCCTCACACTCTTCCCCTTTCTCCTTAGGGTTTAGCCTGTCAAGCCAGGCGGACGGTGACAGCCGGCGGCTCCGGAGGTCGAGGAGGTTGATGGCGAGGCGGGGTCCAACATTATCAGAGCACCACCACTATCATCTTTTTCTTCTTCACCACCTCCTCTCACTCACCTTCTCTACTGGTGACCGACGACATCAGGCCACTGGCGAAGAGGCAATGGCGACCGGGGGGGCAGGCCGGCGATCGACGGCGTTGGAAGCCGGTAGTCGATGGAGCAGCCGCAACATCATCAACTTCTTCCTCTCTTTCTCTCTCCCTCTCTGTTGTTGGAGTGGCAGCAAATAACTGAGTCCAGGCGGTCAGTGACGAGGCAGCGGAGCGGCCGCGAGGCCGATGGGCGCGAGAGCAGCAACAATGTTGTTGTTGCTGATGGGTTCAGAAACCCCTAGTGGGTTCAAGATCAAAACCAAACCCGACCCATTTGAACCCGACCTGACCTGACCCGAGCCGACCCATTTAAGTAAAAAGTAAAAGTTTATTTAACCCCCTAATGAATAAGAATATTATTTTCAGGACCTTGATAAATAGAAAACTGACTCAGTATTATCAATTTTAGTATGCGAGCGATATCTCGATCATCTGAAGTCCGATCTACGCGATTCTTGAGCCTTTGTGTTCTTGAGAATGAGAACCACACATCCATGAGTTTCACAGGACATTTCATCATGTGGATATGAGCACGGACATAAATCTTGATGTATTGAGGAATTTCATCAGGAGTTATCCACTAAATGAAGGTAAATACTAAAATCGGTTAGTTTAATACTTTGTATAGTTAGTATGGACTCTAATTCGTAGTTGTATATTCATATTGAACCAAAGGGGGATTTTCATGGTGTCGGCGAAATGATATCGGGTATTCGAGGAACCATCGGACCAAGAGTTGCGTAACATAACTCCAATTGAATAAGTTACATGGAAATGAGATTGAGAACCTAACCATATGATGCTAAATAACTATGAATATAGACTTGTGAATTGAAAGTACACCTAGATGGGGGTGAATAGGTGTAATGCTAATCTAATGCGAAAATGCAACAATTAATATATATAATACAAATGGTCAACTCAAATCAAGAAGTGAGGCCCGGTTCCCAATGAAGGGCTCTAAAACTTCTTCTCTATATTCCTTTAGATTAAGAGTTGAGGTGCTCAATTGCCTTATTGATTGAAAGAGAAAAAATCGACAAGCATGAATGATGCTAGAGATGAATAACAAGTACAATGAAAGTAAAAAGCACAAGTGCAAATAATAGAAATAGAGTAAGAGTAAGAGAGAAAGGAATCAGAAACATAAGAGATTTGTTTCAAGGTTCGGTCACCAAGCTCTACGTTTTCACCTTCACAGCGTGAAGGATTTTCACTATCTACTGAGGATCACCACAAAGGTAGCACGATTACAAGTTCTACACAAGACCTGGAGTACACAACTCCAACTCTCAGTCCTCTACAAAAGAGGTAGTACTAAACTAATTGAGGTTAACAAGCTCTTAGTAATCACAAAGATTACAAACTCTCTCTTTACAACTTCTAAGATTTTGAGTGAAGAAATGAAGCTCAAAAAGTTTGTGAGAGAAAAATTCAGTGAAAAGAGTAATCTGAAAACTTCAGAATATGATTGAAAATTGAAAACACTTTGATTGAAAATCTTGAAAATAAAAACTCGATTTTTCTTGAAAGAAATATCTCGAAAACTTGAATAATTATCAAAAACTTGTTGTCTCTTCTTCTTAAATGACCCATATATATAGGTAAGGGGGAACACACTTAGAAGAGAATTCTAGCATTAATTCAAGGTGATTAGGCCAAAAGAAGTAAAAATAGTCATTAAAGAAAATCAGAAAACTGTTAGATTTGAAAAAATAGTCATTATTGTAGCAGACTTATGTTGTCGGTCAACCGACGGCTGGTCAAACAAGTCGTTGGAAGGCTGTTGGTCGACTGAAAAATACAGTAAGTCCTGACAGGACTTCGGTCGACCGGTCAGTCGACCGGTGGGCTAAACACAGTAACGGTCAAAAGCTTCGATCGACCAACCTAAAGGCATAACTCCATGCATCAGTTGTGCACAATCAGTCATCTGCTTGGTCGACCGAGCTAGTGTCCAAGACACTGAACATAGCTAGCGACCGACCGGCCAAGCTCCAAAAACAGAAATTGTATAGCTTTTGAAGTTAAACTCATTTTTGAGTAAATAATATAAGTATGAAAAATAATTTGGCAACATATGGGTTGTAAGAAACATATATATAGCTGGTTTAAAAATTATAGGAAAATACGGAGCAAATATCAACAACCAACTTAGGAAAAACAAGTTTAAATACTAAAATGAAAACCTTGTTTTTGAAATTTGTGTATGTGGGTAGTTCTTCCTTGAGCATCAATTCAACATCAAAACATACACATAATAAGATCTTACAAGGAGTTACATAAGTTTCAAGTCTTCATCAAAGAGGGCTTCTTCAAAGTTCACATTTTGGTCATTCACACTTGAATCTCTTCCTTGAATCAACTTGATCTCCTTAAATCTTCCTTATGAGGAAGAATAAGCATCTTTTAAAACTTTTGATCCTTGAAAACTTATAGACACTAGAACTTGATTAGTACCTTATAAGTTCGTATGGTTTGTAATCATCAAAACAAACTAAAGGTTGTACCCTTGAGTCAACAATCTCCCCTTTTTGATGATGACTAAACACATGAGTTATTGAAAACAAATGAAAAGAAGAGCTTAGAAAGCTCTCCCTGAAATTATATCTATCAAGTTCAATCATACATGACTAAAAGATATATTAATATTAAAGCAAGTTATATGCATATATGGATAATTTTGATAATGTAAAATATTATGCATATACGGACCAACCTCCATTTATACCTCCAACCACCAAATAAGGAGTATACAATCAAACAATAAGACACTAATAAGATACCAATACCAAGAACTTGCATACTATATGAAACATGAGAAATGAAAGAAAATGCATAAATCTCAATAAACAAATAACTCATCAAAATCTTCTCCCCTTTTTTGTCATAAGTCAAAAGGGAAAGCCAATTTTGAAAAACCATATCCAAATACCTTTTGAGAGAAAATTCGATTCAAGAGATACAAATTGAAAAATAATTCAAAAGAGAATAGAGATACCAATTTAAAAGTGAATGTGTGATTCAAATTCTTCACATAGAATGCAAAAGCATCATATATCCCTTAAACAAATATTCAATTCTTCACATATAAATGAAAATCTATTGTAATCAAGAGGTTTAGTGAAAATATCGGCTAATCTAAAATCGGTATAAATATAGTCAATTTCAATATTCTCTTCTCATAATGATGTCTGAAAAAGTGATATCGAATTTCTTTATGCTTGGTCTTATTATATTGATTTGTATTCTTAGTCATATGAATAGTACTAGTATTATCATAAAATATTTAATATGATCATAATGCAAATTATAATTAAGGAGAGTATATTTCATCCAAAGGACTCGTGCACAACAAGCCCCGACCGCAACATACTCTGTATCGGCGGTTCAGAGGGTTATGGAATTTTATTTTTGGAAGACCATGAATCAAGATAATTTTTAAGAAATTGACAAGTTTTACTAGTGCCCTTCTATTGGCCCAGAGGCCTTCCACTCTAGTTTTGATGATGAGTAACTCATATAGTTATGTTTACTAATAATCTTGTGATGTTTAGTTTCAGGTATTTAACCAAGATATTAGCAGGTGATTAGCTTCAATAAAGGTGTTTTTGGAGCGTTCACATGGTGATTCAAGAGCCCGAGCATCAAAGTTCATACCCTAGCGTTCGTTGGAGTCAAGCTCGGTGGATCACGTTTGGATCGAGTTGACTTGGAGACGGCGCTCTATAAGAAGACTTCGGTACAGTGTTTAGTTTAATGTTTTAGATCCATTGTTAAAAATTAGATAGTGTGATATGCTCAAGTTCATAACACACACACTTGTTTAAGTTTCATGTTTTGGTTTTCTATTTTTGGTTTAACCGATCTTGGTTTTCATGAATAGATAGAATCAAAACAAATTTACATGGTTTAATGTATATTGGATTTGTTCTATATACATGTATGTTTTGTTGGCCCGAAGGCCCATCACTCTAGTTTTGATGATGATCAACTCATGTAGTTATAGTACTAATGATCTTATGTTTAATTAGTGACAGATTTATGATCAAGATCTTAGTAGGTGCATAGCTTCAACAAAGGATTTGACGTAAAGTTTTGGAGCTAGCACGGTTTGATCCAAGAGCCATTGGATCGTGTTTGGACCAAGTCAAGAAGATGAGAAGGCTTCAAGTGAAGACTTCAAGAAGATGAAGACTTGTATCTCAGTTTGTTTTTTAGAAGATTTTATTTTTAGATAAAATGTAAAGGATAGAGTAGTTGGTGGATTGCTCAAGTATCATATACACACACACTCTTGATAATTTTATTTTTACAAAAGATTTTCTATTTTAGAAAATACATGTTTGATTTTTGGTATTCAAGTTTTTAACCAAAATCATGTTTAGTGCTTAATGTCAAAAACATAGATATTTCACCATGTTTGTGTAGTGGATCATATCCATACACTCTATGCTTTAAAAGAGTTTAAATATCTTGTTTTTGTATTTGGAGAAGTTTGGAAAAATCTAGTTTTGGAAAATACTATTTTTCATTTAAGCCAATTTTTACATATTACAAAAATAGTCCAAATCATTTGTAACATGCCTTGATTTTGTACAAGCATGTTCGTTTATCAAAGTATATTGGTAAAACTATTTTTGTAGATTTTCTGTGATTTTTATGGTATTTTATGTGAGCCAAAAAGACCAAGTTTTTAATCCCTTAACTTTGTTTCCTGGCTTCAGCTGGTCGACCGGGACGGTCGACCGCAGTTTGAAGTCAGCCGACCTTCACGATCGACCGACGTGCACGCCAGTTCTGGCAGGAGGGCCGGTCGACCGACCTAGTCGACCGTCCAGAGAGCTCTGCTCTCTGGAAAGGCCCCGGTCGACCGGGCGGTCGACCGGACAGAGAGACTTGCTCTCTGTATCCTGGCCTCGGTCGACCGACCAGTCGACCGATGGCACAACGGTCTGAAATATGACCGTTGGCCGGTCGACCGGGCGGTCGACCGACAGTTCTGTCAGACCCCAACGGCTAGTTTTTCTAGCCCTATAAATTTGGGGGTTTGGGCATTGTTTTTCTAAAAGATTTTCAAGTGGATTTTTTTACCAGTTTTCTCAACTCTTTTAAGAGGTTTTCTCCACTTGTTTTAGAGCAAATATTTCCAATCAAAAGGAGAGTTTTATCAAGAGTGTTTAAAAGTGATTTTCTTGAGATTTTCCTCCACCACTTCCATCCTTGTTTTTCTCACAAACACTTGAGCAACCCATTGACATATTCATCCTATAGGAGTGTTGTAGTGAGATTGTTTTTAGGTGATCAAAGTGTTGTGATCACCAAAGACTTCTTCTTTGTTCTTTGAGGAGGCGGACAAGTGTGTTCGCGGTGTTTCGAGTTCGGGTGCGAACTTGTTGTTTGAGGTGCGGCTTCGGCGAGCTTGTGGGCTTGCGGTGTGTACGGACTAGAGAGAGTCCAAGGAGTTCTAGTGGGAATTCGTTGTAGGTGTTACGGCACCGAGTGATCCGGTGGGATCGATTATAGTGGAAATCCTTCGTGTGTCGAAGGCGGGGATGTAGAGCAAGTGTGCTCGAACCTCGAAACAAATCCCTTGTGTTTGCGATTGCTCTCTCTCTCTCTCTCTTTGTCTCTTTGTTTATATCTTGCATGCTATTACTTGTCTTATCTTTACATGCTTGATATATTGTGTGCTTAATTGATATATGCTTGGGGATTGTTTGCTAACACTTGTATTCAACCAAGAGAGCCAACGCGGCACCTCAACCCTTATCTAGGGGAATCTAGAGGAGTTAGTCCAGAGCCCTTCACGGGGAATTCGGCTACACTCTTGTGTTATACGTGGTGTTTAGTGTAATAAGTTTAGTTTAGGTCATAATAGTTTTCAATTCCGCATTATTTGGCATTTAGTGACCATTAGATTAGCCATCACCTATTCACCCCCCTCTAGGTGATTCTACAATTGGTATCAGAGCCAATTGCTCTGAATTTAGGTCTTACAACCTAGAGTTAAAGATCCTCATTTTAGGCTAATCACAATTTTTGTACACACACCATAGACTTCATGTCACCACCCACTTTTGACATTCTTAACATCCAAATTTGGAAGGTTAAGATGTCTTTGTACCTCAAAGCCCTAGGCATTCATGTTTACCTTGCCATCACTAATGATTATTATTTAAATGGTAAGAATCTTGAGGCTAATGTAAAAGCCCTACATGCTTTAAAGTCAACCCTAAATGATGATTATTTATCTAGGGTTTCTAATGTTGATTCGGCTTTTGTAGCTTGGAACATCATCACCTCCCTTGGCGGAAAAGATCTATATTATGCCGGGAGCGATTCGGATGTTGGAAGCGACGTTTCCAACAAGTGCTATATGGTCCAAGGGGATAACCCCCTTGAGGTAACTACCGAATCTGAGGTAGATGATAATGACATGTCATATGATGAGCTCACTTCATTTTGTCAATTACTTCTTGAGAAATAAGACATGATTAAGAAAGAAAATAAAAATTTGAAAAAGAAATTTGATTGCATGCATAAGGAAAATGATTCTTTTAAAAATAACATTGCATGTTTGGAAAAAGAAAAAGATGATTTGAAAAATGAGAATATTTCCTTAATGTCCAAATTGAATGATTTATGTGAAGGGAATATGTCTTTGAAAAATCAAATTGTTTTGGTGGAAAAACAAAAAGATGTTGCTTTACAAGAAAACACGTCTTTGAAAAAGAAAATTTTTGAAAAAGAAAAAGAAAGTGTTTTTCAAAAGAAAAAGAAAATTGTTTCACAATCTCACCATGCTTTACATGCCACCATTGATAATAGTGAGATTAATGTTTTGAAAAATAGGATTAATTGTTTGAGCTCAACTTTGAGCAATTGTGCATTCAATCATAAAAGATTGGAGTCTTTGTTTTCAAAGAAACAAACTCCACATTCTAATGCACATCATCATGCATATGCACATTTTGCACGTCATGACTACACTCACACTCATATGCATACTAAGGTTTACAAGTGTACACATTGTAGCCGCAAAGGCTATTTAGCAAAATTTTATTTTGATAAGATAAATGCTTTAAATTTTGCTAGAAAAAATGTTTGGGTTCCTTACAAAGCTAACCCCAAGGACCCAAAAGAAAATGGGTACCAAAACCCCCACCGTGTGTTTTTGATGTAGGTGAGGGATCTCACAAAATGTGAGAGGAATGGTGCCTTGATGGTGGTTGCATGGACTAGAAGGACATACATTTGATGCACCGCTATCAAGGAGTTTTGGTGGGACAACCACCATGTTTGGAGATTAGAGCTTAGTTCTTTGGTTTGGTAACTATCTCTAAACTCCTAATTTATTTACATGCTTATTCATGATTGATGATCTTTAGCATGTTCATATTTTATTTGTTTTGTGCTTCAT
Organism: Agave tequilana; assembly: GCA_038442645.1. NCBI lineage: Eukaryota > Viridiplantae > Streptophyta > Magnoliopsida > Asparagales > Asparagaceae > Agave > Agave tequilana. Next base: position 222,244 of record JAVJIF010006275.1, on the reverse strand, counting down.
GTGGTAAATACTAGTTTAAATGTAGTTTTTATCAAAACTTATATTTATACATGTACAAATAGTGAGAACAAATTGATTCATATATGTTTGCACTTCATGCTTATTTGTACCCACTATATGCACATGTATAGCCTAGTTTTGATGATTTCCTCATTTACACTTATTTTGCCAATTTTCGTGTTTTTACTTCATGTATATGCATTTTTATTCAAATCTAATAAATATACATGTATATCCTTTTTGAGTCTCTTGCCTTCATGCAAATACTATTAATAGACTCGTTTTATGTTTGGGATATGTATGCATATTGTTAGATTTAGATAAATCATACATATACCTAGAAGTTTATTGTTTTTAATGAAAAATAAATTTTCATGTTTTGTTTGATAAAATAAAATGAATAATTTGTTTTGATCATTTTGAGCCTAAATGACTATTTTCATGTAAATGCTATATACATGATTCTTGTACACTCACACTTTATTTGTTTTGTCATGACATTGTTTCATGATCATTTTTATGAGCTTAATCGATTATTGAGTGTCATCTCTTATGTATTTGGTATGATTCATAAAATACATATGATTTGGTTTCATGTTTTTGAAGGATCTTTAACTAGTTTTTCAAAAATGAATTTAATTAGTTATTTATTCTTCAATGTTTATGAGATATACACATGATCCTATTATTGTTTCAATTGGTATCATTGAATCATTTCAATTGGTATCAATTTGACTCTATTTTTGTATATACTCATATTTTGTTTTCTTATATATGTATGTATCAATTTCAATTGGTATACTCATTTTTCATACATATATATGAGTTATTTGTGCTTGAGTTAAAATTGTTTTACATGTTTAAAGCACAAAGTTGTTTATGATAAGAAAATAAAAATTTTTAAGAAAAATTCTCAAGATTTGTTTTATTGAGAAAATTCAAAATTTTGTTTTATAAGAAAAATTCAAAATTTTTGATTTGTATTGCCTATATGCAAGGAGAGCTTAACATCTCTTCTACATATAGATTCATGTTGAGTGTATTGTATATTGAGGAGCTTGACAACTCTTCTTTATGTGGTACACGTGTGTAGGGGAAGCTTCACATCTCCTCATATGCATTACATAATATGCGTTATGTGAATTGAGGCTTGTCATCCCTTCTTCATGTAATGCATATGTGTAGGGAAGCTAACTTAGCGTCTTCCTCTCCATGAATGTATATCGCATATAATCCTTTATTGATTGATTTATGTTTACCCCTTTATTGATTCTATGTTTCGGACAAAAGGGGGGAGAAAAATTTATTGGTTTTATTTTTACTTTAACCCCTTTGTTGATGATTGACAAAAAGGGGAGAAGTATTTGAGATATATGCATGTTTTCCTTGCTTAAGGGAGAGAAGTATTTGTTTTCCTTACTTAAGGGGGAGTAATTTTTATGTTTATGCATATATGTTTTGTTTTGCAAATAGGAGAAAAAGAATTTGATTTGTTTATGCTTGATTGGCATGTTTATCTCCTAAATTTGCATACATGTTTATGAGCATACATTGCATATTTATTTGCTTATTTGTGATGCATGAGTTAAGGGGGAGCTTCTTTGAAGCTTTACCTTAATCCATGCAGATATAACTTCATGAGTTTTGTCATCATCAAAAATGGGGAGATTGTTGGCCCGAAGGCCCATCACTCTAGTTTTGATGATGATCAACTCATGTAGTTATAGTACTAATGATCTTGTGTTTAATTAGTGATAGATTTATGATCAAGATCTTAGTAGGTGCATAGCTTCAATAAAGGATTTGAAGTCAAGTTTTGGAGCTAGCACGGTTTGATCCAAGAGCCATTGGATCGTGTTTGGACCAAGTCAAGAAGATGAGAAGGCTTCAAGTGAAGACTTCAAGAAGATGAAGACTTGTGTCTAGGTTTGTTTTTTAGAAGATTTTATTTTTAGATAAAATGTAAAGGATAGAGTAGTTGGTGGATTGCTCAAGTATCATATACACACACACACTCTTGATAGTTTTGTTTTTACAAAAGATTTTCTATTTTAGAAAATACATGTTTGATTTTTGGTATTCAAGTTTTTAACTAAAATCATGTTTAGTGCTTAATGTCAAAAACATAGATATTTTACCATGTTTATGTAGTGGATCATATCCATACACTATATGCTTTAAAAGAGTTTAAATATCTTATTTTTGTATTTGGAGAAGTTTGGAAAAATCTAGTTTTGGAAAATACTGTTTTTCATTTAAGCCAATTTTTTCATATTACAAAAATAGTCCAAATCATTTGTAACATACCTTGATTTTGTGCAAGCATGTTCGTTTATCAAAGTATATTGGTAAAACTATTTTTTTAGATTTTCTGTGATTTTTATGAGATTTTATGTGAGCTAAAAAGACTAAGTTTTTAATCCCTTAACTTTGTCTTCTGGCTTCAGCCGGTCGACCGGGACGGTCGACCGCAGCTTGAAGTCGGCCGACCTTCACGGTCGACCGACGTGCACAGACGTGCACGCCAGTTCTAGCAGGAGGGCCGGCCGGCCGACCCGGTCGACCGTCCAGAGAGCTCTGCTCTCTGGAAAGGCCCCGGTCGACCGGCGGTCGACCGGACAGAGACTTGCTCTCTATATCCTGGCCTCGGTCGACCGACCGATCGACCGATGGCACAACGGTCTGAAATATGACCGTTGGCCGGTCGACCGGGCGATCGACCGACAGTTCTGTCAGACCCCAACGGCTAGTTTTTCTAGCCCAATAAATTGGGGGTTTGGACATTGTTTTTCTAAAAGATTTTCAAGTGAATTTTTTACCAGTTTTCCCAACTCTTTTAAGAGGTTTTCTCCACTTGTTTTAGAGCAAATATTTCCAATCAAAAGGAGAGTTTTATCAAGAGTGTTTAAAAGTGATTTTCTTGAGTTGTTCCTCCACCACTTCCATCCTTGTTTTTCTCACAAACACTTGAGCAACCCATTGACATATTCATCCTATAGGAGTGTTGTAGTGAGATTGTTTTTAGGTGATCAAAGTGTTGTGATCACCAAAGACTTCTTCTTTGTTCTTTGAGGAGGCGGACAAGTGTGTTCGCGGTGTTTCGAGTTCGAGTGCGAACTTGTTGTTTGAGGTGCGGTCTCGGCAAGCTTGTGGGCTTGCAGTGTGTACAGACTAGAGAGAGTCCAAGGAGTTCTAGTGGGAACTCGTTGTAGGTGTTGCGGCACCGAGTGATCCGGTGGGATCGATTATAGTGGAAATCCTTCGTGTGTCGAAGGCGGGGATGTAGAGCAAGTGTGCTCGAACCTCGAAATAAATCCCTTGTGTTTGCGATTGCTCACTCTCTCTCTCTCTCTTTGTCTCTTTGTTTATATCTTGCATGCTATTACTTGTCTTATCTTTACATGCTTGATATATTGTGTGCTCAATTGATATATGCTTGGGGATTGTTTGCTAACACTTGTATTCAACCAAGAGAGCCAACGCGGCACCTCAACCCTTATCTAGGGGAATCTAGAGGAGTTAGTCCAGAGCCCTTCACGGGGACTTCGGCTACACTCTTGTGTTATACGTGGTGTTTAGTGTAATAAGTTTAGTTTAGGTCATAATAGTTTTCAATTCCGCATTATTTGGCATTTAGTGACCATTAGATTAGCCATCACCTATTCACCCCCCCTCTAGGTGATTCTACATGCTTCATATACTTAGACAAACTTATTTTGATATGCCTATTCATATATTTAGGTTTTGTATTTTAACAAAACTTGTTTTTGGATTTATTGTCAAAAACTATGATATATATCTTTATATGTATATTGGATTATATCTATATACAACATGCCTTAAAAGTTGTTTTCATATCATGTTTTTGTATTTGGATGAGTTTTGGATTAATCGGATTTCCATTTGAAAAATCTAAGTTTTAGAAAATACGGAATTTGGTTTTCGGCAAAATTTTCATAACACAAAAAGAGTTCAAAATGTTTGTAACTTGGTTTGATTTTTTTTATCAAACAAGTTTGTATTTCAAATATCATGCAAGAACTTTTTTTTGTAGATTTTTAGAGATTTTATGGGATTTATTTGGTAATTAAAAACCTAATTTTCAAGTCCTACAATCTGTCTGCCAGGCTCTGGCGGTCGACCGACCGGTCGATCGGACCAGGAGCTGGTCGACCGGACGTGCACACAAACGTGCACGCAGCCAGCCCCTTGGGCCGGTCGACCGAGCGGTCGACCGACTGAAGGCAACCCACTCTCGGGTTGCCCCGGTCGACCGGGCGGTCGACCGGCCAGAGAGCCGTTGCTCTCTGGTTCTGGGCACGGTCGACCGGCAGGATCAACGGTCAAAAATTTGACTGTTGGCCGGTCGACCGGAAGGCCATTCTGGGCCTTTTTCTCTGCCAACGGGCAGATTCCAAGTGGGAGCTATATATACCCCATTTGGAGTGGGTTTTGTGAAGAATTTTTGAGCCAAAAATTTTCTACTCTCTAGTATTTTTTAAAAGCTAGTTTTCAAAAGAGTTTATTGGTTTTTAAAGATCATTCTTTATTTGTTTTCAAGAGTTGAAAAATTCAAAGAAAAATATAGATTTGGGATATTTACTGTGTTCTTCATTTCTATCAAATACTAAGTTGTTTTCCTAAGTATTTTTCCTTGTGATTTGATTTCCAACATCTTGATTTTCCACACTTGAGCCATATCATTCTATCCTATCTATTAGGATCTTTATTTTTGTGGGAAAAGATTGTTTGTGGTCTTTGTAATCACCTAGCTGTAAACCCTCCTTATTTGTGATATCCCTCTTGTGTAGAGGTTGATTTTGGAGTGGTGGTTGGCTCCCTCTAGTGAGAGGTGGAGTTTGTATTGAAATCCCTCAAGTGTGAGGTGATTGTTTTATATTAGCTAAGTGCCTACCCCTCTTGTGTAAGGTGGTATTTGTGTTGGTTGTGCATTGCCTCTGTGAGAGGTTGTATTCAGTTGAGAGAGGAGTTGTGTACTCCTGATTGTATTGCCCCAAATCCTCAGTGGAGGTTCCCTATGTGGGAGTCCTGTGTGGACAAGTTAGTGGATTGAAAATCCTTTTGTGTGAAGGCGGGGACATAGAGCTGTGTGCTCGAACCTCGAAACAAATCTCAGTGTTTGTGTTTGATCCATTGACTCTAACTCTCTCTCTCTCTATTACTTTGAGCATTGCATCATATTGCCATATCATATATATGCTTGTGTTGTTTGTGTGTGCCTCACTTGTGTTTAACCACGAGAGCTTCATATAGCGCCTCAACTCTTATTCAGAGGAATCAAGAGGAGTTAGTCCAGAGCCCTTTACCGGGAATTCGGCTACACTCGTTGGTTGCATTAAGTGTTGTTGCAATTAAAGTTTTTAAATTCCGCATTTTGTTCATTAGATTAGCCGTACACCTATTCACCCCCCTCTAGGTGTACTTTCAATTGGTATCAGAGCCTACGCTCCTGATATTTGGTTTAACCACCTAGGAGTGTGATCTTGGTTTGCTAATCTATCATTTGCATTTGCACACTTATATTGTTTACACGCACTCATGGATTGCTTGTCACCTCCCATGTTTGATGTCTCCAACATTGACATGTGGAAATTTAGGATGTCCATGTATCTAAAAATCCTAGGCTTGCATATTTTCCTTGCCGCTACCAAGAAATCCTATCTTGGTAATAGCAAGCATATAGAGGCCAATGCACAAGCCATTGAGGCACTTAGAAGCACGCTAAACAAAGAATATCTTATGATTTTTTCTAACTGTGATTCTGCTTTTGCAGTGTGGAACACGTTGACCTCCTCCGAGCTACAAACACCCAACATTGTGGAGGATGAATCTAGTAGAGAATCTGAGCAACAATGCTACATGGTCCAAGGGAATGACTCCCTTGAGGTATATTCGGAATCTCAATTAGATAGTGATGATGCTAGTTCTTCAAGTAATGACTATGTTGATCCCAATGCCTTGAATGAAAAACTATCCATTGTTTGTGAAAAATTATTAGATAAATATAATCTTTTGAAAAAGAAGAGTTTTGAACTTAATAAAGAAAATAAGAATTTGTGTTCAAAACTAGATTTGGCTTTGCAAGAGAAGGTTGAGATTTCTAATGAAAGGGATTCATTGAAATCTAAGCTTGATCTTGTTCTAAATGAAAATAAGATTTTGAAAAATAAAAATGATTGTGAAAATGTTTTGAAGAAAAATGAGTCGTTAACTTCAAAACTTGATTTTGTTTTAAAAGAGAATGAATCCTTGAAAAAAAAAATTACTTCAATTTCAAAGGATTTAGACTTGGTTTCTAAGAACATTTATTTGAAAAATAATATAGATTCACATGTTTGCCATGCTAGTGTAGCTTCTTCATCTAGCTTACCTATTGCATGCACCTCTTCTTCTTTAATTGAAAATGATATATCTATGCTTAAGAAGAGTATTGATTGTTTGGGCTCCACTTTGAGCCATTGTGCTTTGAACCACTCACGTTTGGAATCTTTGTTTCAAAAGAAACAAGTTCCTTCTATGCATGCACACAAACCACGGCATACACATGCTTCGCACGTTCATGTACACAACACTATGTATGCTCATGTGTACACTTGTACACATTGTGGACGTAAGGGCCACCTTGCTAAATTTTACTATGATAAGATACATAATGTAAATTTAGCAACTAAATTTGTTTGGGTTAGGAAAGGAGCTAACCCCCATGGACCCAAAAGAGTATGGGTACCAAAGACCACCCCTATTATATTTGATGTAGGTGTGGGCTCTCGCATGACGTGAGAGTAATGGTGCCTTGAGGTGGATGCGTTCCGAGCTTTATGAGGACAATTTGGATGCATCACTTTCAAGGAAAGTTTGGTGGGAGGACCACCGTGTTTTGGAGACATAGAGAGTTGCCCTCTTCGGTTTTGATAACGATCTCTTACTCCTCATTTATTATTTACATGCTTTTCATAACATTGTTTTTAGCATATTTTGATATTTCATGATTAGTATGTTAAATGACATGATTATTAGACTTGTGATATGCATGAATAGTATTTGAGACACCCATGTTTGTATGGACCCTTATTTTGTATTCTCACATTTATTTAGCTAATATGTATATCATAGATCTAATGCATATTCATTTACATAATGATCATATGAGTTTTGTTTTGATTTCTATGCTTCATGTTTTGATTACATGTTTAGATGTTAGTTTTCTTTAAAACTTGCATATATACTTGCCACAAATAGATTATTACATATTTGTACTTGAACACTCATTTGTACTCATTAGATGTACTAGTATAGCCTAGTTTTGATGATTCATACATTTTGACTTGTATTCCCATTTTGTACATGTTTATATGTTTAGCTTCATGTATATGTCTATTTTGTCTAAACTATTAGCTGTACATATACATCCTTGAGCCACTTGCCTTCATGCATACACTTTTGTAGACTCGTTTATATTTGGATATGTATGTATACTTTAGTTTGTACATGACATACATATACGTTGAAGGATTCTAACTTTGATGATTTTCATGTTTAAAGGAATTTCTTATTGAGCTAAATTGTCTATTTTCATGACTATGTTTTTCACACAAAACTTGTTCACTCACATTATTTGAGGTTTTCTCATGATTTTGTTTTCATGAGTCCTATATAAGCTTTATATCTTTTGAGTGTCAATTGTTGAGTGGTTTTCATGTTTCATGAAATTTATTTTTGTTTTATTCCTTACTTGAAGGATTTCGTATTAGTTTACAAATTTTTCATATAACTAGTTCGTATTCTTCATTTTTTGGAAGAGTTTTCAATTATGTTAAACTATTTTCAAACCTATTTTTGAAAACTCCTTCCTTTTAAGGGCGGTTGGTTGGGCGACCATGCCTTGTATGCTTAATATTAAAAATTCTTTTAAACATGTGTATGAAATGGGTGGTAAGTAATATGAGTTATACACTTGATCTTATTGTGTTTTCAATTGGTATCATTGGATCTTTTCAATTGGTATCACTATTGACATTTCTTTTTGTATACTCATATATGTTTTTATATATGTATGCTTACACTTCAAATAGTAACAATTTCGATTGGTATTTAATTTTTCATACATATATATGCTTTATTTGTGCTTACTATATCTCTATATCTTTGAGCACAAATTTTGGCTATGCTAAGCTTGATTTCTTAAATGACTATTATTTCAATTGATTATGTTTCAATTGGTATCATATACAAGCTTATGCATCATTTTATTTAGTTTTTCATAAAGGGGGAGAAAATTCATATTTCACCTTTCAATTGGCTTTGGTATTCTACTCCTACACTTTATGTTAAAAAAAAAAGGATATTGATTATTTTTGGTATTGATTATACTTTTAATGAAAAATTACTTTCAATTGGTACTAATCTTTACAAATTGGTATCAAGATTACCTATAAGTTTTCTAACAATTGGTATGTTTTATTGATATAAATTTTTTTGATTGAATTGCTCAAAATGATTTATTTATTTACAATTGGTATTTAATTGGTATTTACTTACAATTAGTATCAATTGATATTTTAATTAAAAATATTTGTTTTATGTACCACATTATGTACTTTCAATTGGTATATTTCATTGATATCATGATGCACTCAATTGATATATTTTTTTTCAAATTGGTATCATAATATTTTGTTTTGATTTCACCCCTTATTGATATTTTTTTGTTTAAGACAAAAGGGGGAGAACATTGTTTTCTTTGACCCCTTTGTTGATGATTGACAAAAAGGGAGAGAAAGATTTTGAGTTTATATATGCATATTTGTGTTTTTTTGCATATATTGAGTTTTATGCATCTTACTATTATATATGAGAAAAATGATTTTGAGAGTTTAAACAAAAAGGGGGAGAAGGTTTTTGAAACATATGTTTGATTCATGCATGTTGATGCATATTCATGTTTAGTATTCATTGCATATATTTATTTTTATTGCTATGCATGAGTTAAGGGGGAGCTTCCTTGAAGCTTAACTTTAATCCATGCATATATAACTTCATGAGTTTTGTCATCATCAAAAAGGGGGAGATTGTTGGCCCAGAGGCCTTCCACTCTAGTTTGATGATGATTAACTCATGTAATTATGTTTACTAATAATCTTGTGATGTTTAGTTTCAGATATTTAACCAAGATATTAGTAAGTGATTAGCTTCAACAAAGGTGTTTTTGGAGCGTTCACATGGTGATTTAAGAGCCCGAGCATCAAAGTTCATACCCTAGCACTCGTTGGAGTCAAGCTCGGTGGATCACATTTGGATCGAGTCGACTTGGAGACGGCGCTCTACAAGAAAACTTCGGTACAGTGTTTAGTTTAATGTTTTAGATCCATTGTTAAAGATTAGATAGTGTGATATGCTCAAGTTCACAACACATACACTTGTTTAAGTTTCATGTTTTGGTTTTCGATTTTTAGTTTAACCGATCTTGGTTTTCATGAATAGATAGAATCAAAACAAGTTTATATGGTTTAATGTATATTGAATTTGTTCTATATACATGTATGCTTCATATACTTAGACAAACTTATTTTGATATGCCTATTCATGTATTTAGGTTTTGTATTTTAACAAAACTTATTTTTGGATTTATTGTCAAAAACTATGATATATATCTTTATATGTATATTGAATTATATCCATATACAACATGCCTTAAAAGTTGTTTCTATATCATGTTTTTGTATTTAGATAAGTTTTGGACAAATCGGATTTCCATTTGAAAAATCTAAGTTTTAGAAAATACGGAATTTGGTTTTCGGCAAAATTTCCATAACACAAAAAGAGTTCAAAATGTTTGTAACTTGGTTTGATTTTTTTCTCAAACAAGTTTGTATTTCAAATATCATGTAAGAACGTATTTTTGTGGATTCTTAGAGATTTTATGAGATTTATTTGGTAATTAAAAACCCAGTTTTCAAGTCCTATAATCTGTTTGCCAGGCTCTGGCGGTCGACCGACCGGTCGACCGGACTAGGAGCCGGTCGACCGGAACGGTCGACCGGACGTGCACACAAACGTGCACGCAGCCAGCCCCTTGGGCCGGTCGACCGAGCGGTCGACCGACTTAAGGCAACCCACTCTCGGGTTGCCCCAGTCGACCGGCCAAAGAGCCGTTGCTCTCTGGTTTTGGGCACGATCGACCGGGCGGTCGACCGGCAGGCTCAACTGTCAAAATTTTGATCGTTGGCCGGTCGACTGGAAGGCCATTCTGGGCCTTTTTCTTTGCCAACGGGCAGATTCCAAGTGGGGGCTATGTATACCCCATTTGGAGTGAGTTTTGTGAAGAATTTTTGAGCCAAAAATTTTCTACTCTCTAGTGTTTTTAAAAGCTAGTTTTCAAAAGAGTTTATTGGTTTTTAAAGATCACTCTTTATTTGTTTTCAAGAGTTGGAAAAATCAAAGAAAAATATAGATTTGGGATATTTACTTTGTTCTTCATTTTTATCAAATACTAAGTTGTTTTCCCAAGTATTTTTCCTTGTGATTTGATTTCCAACATCTTGATTTTTCACACTTGAGTCATATCATTCTATCCTATCTATTAGGATCTTTATTTTTGTGGGAAAAGATTGTTTGTGGTCTTTGTGATCAGCTAGTTGTAAACCCTCCTTATTTGTGATATCCCTATTGTGTAGAGGTTGATTTTGGAGTGGTGGTTGGCTCCCTCTAGTGAGAGGTGGAGATTGGTGTTTGGCTCCCTCTAGTGAGAGGTGGAGTTTGTGTTAGAATCCCTCAAGTGTGAGGTGATTGTTTTGTATTGGCTAAGTGCCTACCCTTTTGTGTGAGGTGGTATTTGTGTTGGTTGTGCATTGCCTCTGTGAGAGGTTGTATTCGGTTGAGAGAGGAGTTGTGTACTCCCGGTTGTATTGCCCTAAATCCTCAGTGGAGGTTCCCTGTGTGGGAGTCCTGTGTGGACAAGTTAGTGGATTGAAAATCATTCTGTGTGAAGGCAGGGACGTAGAGCTGTGTGCTCGAACCTCGAAACAAATCTCGGTGTTTGCGTTTGATCCATTGACTCAAACTCTCTCTATTACTTTGAGCATTGCATCATATTGCCATATCATATATATGCTTGTGTTGTTTGTGTGTGCCTCACTTGTGCTTAACCACGAGAGCTTCATATAGCGCCTCAACTCTTATTTAGAGGAATCAAGAGGAGTTAGTCCAGAGCCCTTCACCAGGAATTCGGCTACACTCGTTGGTTGCATTAAGTGTTGTTGCAATTAAAGTTTTTAATTTTCGCATTTTGTTCATTAGATTAGCCGTACACCTATTCACCCCCCCTCTAGGTGTACTTTCACCTTCTCCACTCTACAACCGGCATAATCAGCATCTGAATAACTTGTCATAGAGAATTGTCCGGTCTTCGGATACCACAAGCTTATTCCAATAGTGATCTTAAGATATCTAATGCATTTTACCGCAATCAAATGAGACTTTTTAGGACAAGATTGAAATCCAGTACACAAACAAATACTAAACATAATGTCTGCCTATTAGCCGTCAAGTAAAACAAACTACCAATCATGCTACAATAGAATTTAATATCAATATTTTTATCTTGTTCATCCTTATCAAGCTTGGTTGTGATAACCATAAGAGTCTTACTAATCTTCGCATCTTCTAGCCCAAATTTTTTGATAAACTCTCTTGTATACTTGACTTGTTTATGAAGATCTTACCACTCTTTTGCTTGATTTGGAGTTCAAAAATAGTTGAGCTCCCCTTCACACTCATTTTGAACTTTCTTCATGCATGATTTAAAACTCTTACAAAATTTTTCATTAGTAGATCCAAAAATAATATCATCAACATATATTTACGCTATTAAGATATCATATCTACATGCTTTGTAAACAAGGTGGTATTTTGCCTTTAATAAAATCATTTTCAACAAGAAAATAACGAAGTCGCTCATAACAAACTCTTGGAGCTTGTTTTAAATCATACAAAGCATTTTCAAGTTTGAAAACAAAATCCGGACGTGTAGGATCAAAAAACAAAGGGGTTGTTCAATATACATCTCCTATTCAATGAATCCATTTACAAATGCACTTTTAACATCCATTTGAAAATGCTTGAAATCCTTAAAAGATGCAAATGCAAGGGTCATGCGTACGACTTCGAGTTGTGCTATGGGTGCAAAGATTTTCTCAAAATCGATGCCTTCAATTTGGGTGTAACTTTGGGACACTAGCCTAGCTTATTCCTAATAACATTACCTAACTCATCCAACTTATTCCTAAAGATCCATTTAGTGCCAATGCTTGGCCTATCATGGGGCCTAGGAAAAAGATGTCAAACTTGGTTACGCTCAAATTGATTGAGCTCTTCTTGCATTATAAGTAACTAATATGAGTCACCCTCGGCCTCGAGGATGTTCTTGGGCTTAATGTGTGATAAGAATGCAACATGGCCACAAATATCTAGAAGTTTGGAGTGAGTAGTGTTGGCCCAAAGGCCTATCACCCTAGTTTTGATGATGATCAACTCATGAAGTTATATTTACTAATGATCTTGTGTTTGATTAGTGACAGATTCATTATCAAGATCTTAGTAGGTGCATAGCTCAACAAAGAATAGAATGTCAAGATTTGGAGCTAGCACGGTGTGATCCAAGGAGCTTTTGGATCAAGCTTGGACCAAGTCAAGAAGATGAGAAGCTTTCAAGTGAATACTTCAAAAAGATGAAGACTTGTGTCTAGGTATAAGATTTTAGTTTGTTTTTAGTTAATAATGTAAAGGATAGATAGTTGGTGGATTGCTCAAGTATACCATGCTCACACACTCTTGATTTACTTGTCTTTCATAAAAGAATTTTTAGATTTAGAAAAGATTTTCATTTTTGGAAAAACATAGTTTTGATTTTTGGTATTCAAAGTTATATGTTTCAACCAAAACCTAATTTAGAGCTTAATGTCAAAAACATAGATATTACATTATGATTGTGTAGTGGATCATATCCATACACACTATGCTTTAAAATGCAATCAAATATCTTGTTTTTATATTTTGTGATGTTATGAAAATCAAGTTTGAAAAATACATGTTTTGATTTTTGATAAAATTTGCAAGACGCTGAAATAATATGAATATGTTGATATATGTCTTGAAAATTTTTATCACAAGTTTGGTTTTCAATATAGAATATTAAAACAAGTTTATGGAATTTTTAAATGTGTTAAAAGATTTTAAAATTAATTTTTTAAACCAGTTTTTCAGACCTGAAATTGGCTGACAGGCCAGTCCGGTCGACCGGGCGGTCGACCGAACCAAGGGCCGGTCGACCCACGGTCGACCGGACGTGCACAGACTTGTGCATGTCTGTCAGCACAATGGTCCGGTCGACCGGACGGTCGACCGCTGCAGAGAGTTCTGCTCTCTGGATTTCTGGGTCGACCGGGCGGTCGACCGGAAGCTCCAACGGTCGGATTTTTGACCGTTGGCGGCCGGTCGACCGGCAGCTCTGACAGACCCCAACGGTCAGATTTTTTTGACCTCTATAAAAGGGGGTTTGGTCATTGTTTTGAGCTAAGATTTTTGGGAGACTTAGAGCCAGTTTTTCTAATCATTTTCAGAAGTTTTCTCCACAAAATAGAGTGCCAATATTTCCTATCTTAAAGGAAGTTTTATCAAGAGTGTTAAAAGAAAGTCTTTGAGTTTTCCTCCACCTTTCACATCCTTATTTTTCTCACACCACACTTGAGCTATCCATTGATTATACATCCTATAGGTGTGTTGTAGTGAGAGTTCTTTAGGTGATCAAAGTGTTGTGATCACCAAAGATCTTTTCTTTATTCCTTGAGGAGACGGGCAAGTGTGCTCGTCGTTGTTTCGAGTTCGGGTGCGGACTTGTTGTACGAGGTGCGGCCTCGGCGAGCCGGTGGGCTTGCGGTGTGTACGGACTAGAGAGTCCGAGGGCTTGTAGGTGTTGCGGCACCGAGGAGAGATCCATTGGGATCTTGCATAGTGGAAATCCTTCGTGTGTCGAAGGCGGGGATGTAGAGCAAGTGTGCTCGAACCTCGAAACATACCCTTGTGTTTGCGATTGCCATCTTTCTCTCTCTATCTCCTTTATATCTTGCATAGCTTATATTGTCTTTACTTTTACATGCTTGATATACCTTGTGCTTAATTGTTATATACTTGCGTGGGATTGTTGCTAACACTTGTATTCAACCAAGAGAGCCAACGCGGCACCTCAACCCATTCAAGGGGAATCAAGAGGGGTTTAGTCCAGAGCCTTGCAAAGGGAATTCGGCTACACTCTTGTGTTATACATAGTGTTTAGTGTAAAAGATTTAATTAGGTCATAATTGTTTTTAGCTTCCGCATCATTTGCATAATTTACCATTAAGTGACCATTAGATTAGCCATCACCTATTCACCCCCCCTCTAGGTGAACTTACAATTGGTATCAGAGCTTGGTACTCTGATTTGGGTCTAACAACCTAGAGTTAAAGATCCTCATTTTAGGCTAATCACAATATTTTTGTACACACACCATGGACTTCATGTCACCACCCACCTTTGACATCCTTAACATCAACATTTGGAAGGTTAAGATGTCATTGTACCTCAAGGCCTTAGGCATTCATGTTTATCTTGCCACTACTAATAATGCATATTCTTTAGATGGTAAGAATTTTAAGGCTAATGCAAAAGCCCTTCATGCTATCAAGTCAACCCTAAATGATGATTATTTATCTAGGGTTTCTAATGTTGAATCGGCTTTTGTAGTATGGAACATCATCACCTCCCTCGGCGAAAAAGATCTATACTATGCGGGGAGCGATTCGGATGTTGGAAGCGACACCTCCAACAAGTGCTACATGGTCCAAGGGGATAACCCCCTTGAGGTAAACTCCGAATCCGATGATGAGGACATGTCATATAATGAGCTATCTACTTTTTGTCATCTATTGCTTGAAAAGTATGACATGATTAAGAAAGAAAATAAAATTTGAACAAGAACATTGCTTGCATGCATATAGAACAAGATTCATTTAAATCTAGCATTGCATGTTTAGAAAAAGATAATAAGAATTTGAAAAAGAATTTTGATGCCATGCTTAATGAAAAAGATTCTTTAGAAAATGAAATGGCATGCTTAGAAAAGGAAAAGGAAGATTTGAAAGATGAGAATGTTTCCTTGCTTGCAAAATTGAATGATTTATGTGAAGGGAACACTACTTTGAAAAATAAAATTGATTTGGTGAAAAAACAAAAAGAAGTTATTTTTCAAGAAATATTACTTTGAAAAGAAAATTTGTTGAAAAAGAAAAAGATTTTGTTTCACAAAAGAAAAAGAAAAATGATTCTTTATCTCATCATGCTTTACATGCCACCATTAATGAGATTAAAGATTTGAAAAATAAAATGGATGGTTTGAGTTCAACTTTGAACTCTTGTGCTTTTAATCATTCTAGGTTGGAGTCAATGTTTTCAAAGAAACAAACTCCACACATTCATGCACATCATAACCATGCATTTGCTTATGTTGCACAACATGATCACACTCCTACACATAAGCATACTAAGGTGTACATATGTACACATTGTGACCGCAAAGGCCATTTAGCAAAGTTTTGTTATGATAATATTAATTCTCTAAATTTTGCTAATTATAAAAGATTTTGGGTTCCTTACAAGACTAACCCCAAAGGACCCAAGAAAATATGGGTACCAAAACCCCCACCATTTGCTTGTGATGTAGGTGAGGGATCTCACAAAACGTGAGAGAATTGGTGCCTTGGTAGTGGATGCAAATGGACTTGATGGACACACATTTGGAGCACCGCTATCAAGGAGGCTTTGGTGGGACAACCACCATGTTAGGAGCTTTGGAGTTGGTAACAATTTCTAAACTCCTACTTTTATGCACATGCTTTTAATTTCATAATATTCATAGCATGTTCATATTTTTGTGTGCTTCATGTGGTATTTACATGTTTAAATGAAGACTTTATCAAAACATGCATGTATACATATTCAATTAGTGAATTACAATTGATTCATATATGATTGAACTTCATGCTCATTTGTACCCACTATATGCATATGTATAGACTAGTTTTGATGATTCTCTTTTATACATGTTTTGCCTTATTTTTATGCTTTACTTCATGTATATGTATTTTTAATTCAAATCTAATAAATATACATGTATACCCGTGAGTCTCTTGCCTTCATGCAAACATCATTAATAGACTCTTTTAGATTTGGGATATGTATGTGTATTGTTAGGATTGGATTAATCATACATATACCATGAAGATTAGTGTTTTGATGAAAAATGATTTTTCGTGTTTTTGTTAAAAATGTGACTTATGATCTTTTTGAGCTTCATTGACTATTTTCATAAAAAATGCTATTTACATGATCGTTTAACACTCACATTTTTGTTAAAAATATTTTGAGCTTTATAGACCATGAGTGCTTAAATTTTTGTGAATCTAGTTATGTTATATGAAAAACATATGATTTGATGTTACTTGAAGGATCTTTAACTAGTTATTCAAAATCAATTTAAACTAGTTATCTATTCTTCTAAGATTATCCACATGATCCTACTTTATTTCAATTATATAGATAAATTCTTTTTGTGATCTAAAAGATTTGAGCTTCATGATTTGAATATTAGTTTATATGTTAGTTTTTGTCAACACTAGGATTTATACTTGTACATATCGTGGGCCACAAATAAATCTATTTATATTTGTGCTTGAACGCTTATTTGAACCCATGAAATGTGCTTGTATTGCTTGGTTTGATAATACATACATTTTTAAACTTGTATTCTCACTTTTTGGATTTGATTTATGATCATGAACTTTCATTTCATGTATATGCATATTTTGCCAAACTTTAAGATATACATGTATACCTCTTGAGTCATTTGCCTTTAATGCAAATCTATTTATATGGACTCAATTGTGTTTAAGAGATATGTATGTATACTTATTGTGTTGTCAAAACATACATATATCTTGAAATATAATTTTTTTAAAAAAAAAAGTGTAATGATTTTCATGTCTTCATGATTTAAAGGAATATTGAGATTAACTGACATTTTTGCTTTATTCCTTGCTTGAAGGATTTCGTACTAGTTTTTAAAACATTTTCATATTAACTAGTGCATATTCTTCATTTGGTAGAGTATATGATAAGCTTACTCTTCAATTGGTATCATTGGATATTTTCAATTGGTATCAATATGATTTCTATATACTCACATTTTGAGTATATGTATGAATGCTTTCATATTCAAATTATATCAATTTCTATTGGTATTCTCTTTATGAGCTTCATTGTCATATATTATTATTTATTTGGTATGCATGAGTTAAGGGGGAGCTTTCTTGAAGCTTTACTTTAATCCATGCATATATAACTCCATGAGTTTTGTCATCATCAAAAAGGGGGAGATTGTTGGCCCAAAGGCCTATCACCCTAGTTTTGATGATGATCAACTCATGAAGTTATATTTACTAATGATCTTGTGTTTGATTAGTGACAGATTCATTATCAAGATCTTAGTAGGTGCATAGCTCAACAAAGAATAGAATGTCAAGATTTGGAGCTAGCACGGTGTGATCCAAGGAGCTTTTGGATCAAGCTTGGACCAAGTCAAGAAGATGAGAAGCTTTCAAGTGAAGACTTCAAGAAGATGAAGACTTGTGTCTAGGTATAAGATTTTAGTTTGTTTTTAGTTAATAATGTAAAGGATAGATAGTTGGTGGATTGCTCAAGTATACCATGCACACACACTCTTGATTTACTTGTCTTTTTATAAAAGAATTTTTAGATTTAGAAAAGATTTTCATTTTTGGAAAAACATAGTTTTGGTTTTGGTATTCAAAGTTATATGTTTCAACCAAAACCTAATTTAGAGCTTAATGTCAAAAACATAGATATTACATTATGATTGTGTAGTGGATCATATCCACACACTATGCTTTAAAATGCAATCAAATATCTTGTTTTTATATTTTGTGATGTTATGAAAACCAAGTTTGAAAAATACATGTTTTGATTTTGATAAAATTTGCAAGACGCTGAAATAATATGAATATGTTGATATATGTCTTGAAAATTTTTATCACAAGTTTGGTTTTCAATATAGAATGTTAAAACAAGTTTATGGAATTTTTAAAAGTGTTAAAAGATTTTAAAATTAATTTTTTAAACCAGTTTTTCAGACCTGAAATTGGCTGACAGGCCAGTCCGGTCGACCGGGCGGTCGACCGAACCAAGGGCCGGTCGACCCACGGTCGACCGGACGTGCACAGACTTGTGCATGTCTGTCAGCACAGTGGTCCGGTCGACCGGACGGTCGACCGCTGCAGAGAGTTCTGCTCTCTGGATTTCTGGGTCGACCGGGCGGTCGACCGGAAGCTCCAACGGTCAGATTTTTGACCGTTGGCGGTCGACCGGCCGGTCGACCGGCAGCTCTGACAGACCCCAACGGTCAGATTTTTCTGACCTCTATAAAAGGGGGTTTGGTCATTGTTTTGAGCTGAGGTTTTTGGGAGACTTAGAGCCAGTTTTTCTTAATCATTTTCAGAAGTTTTCTCCACAAAATAGAGTGCCAATATTTCCTATCTTAAAGGAAGTTTTATCAAGAGTGTTAAAAGAAAGTCTTTGAGTTTTCCTCCACCTTTCACATCCTTGTTTTTCTCACACCACACTTGAGCTATCCATTGATTATACATCCTATAGGTGTGTTGTAGTGAGAGTTCTTTAGGTGATCAAAGTGTTGTGATCACCAAAGATCTTTTCTTTATTCCTTGAGGAGACGGGCAAGTGTGCTCGTCGTTGTTTCGAGTTCGGGTGCGGACTTGTTGTACGAGGTGCGGCCTCGGCGAGCCGGTGGGCTTGCGGTGTGTACGGGACTAGCGAGTCCGAGGGCTTGTAGGTGTTGCGGCACCGAGGAGAGATCCATTGGGATCTTGCATAGTGGAAATCCTTCGTGTGTCGAAGGCGGGGATGTAGAGCAAGTGTGCTCGAACCTCGAAACATACCCTTGTGTTTGCGATTGCCATCTTTCTCTCTCTATCTCCTTTATATCTTGCATAGCTTATATTGTCTTTACTTTTACATGCTTGATATACCTTGTGCTTAATTGTTATATACTTGCGTGGGATTATTGCTAACACTTGTATTCAACCAAGAGAGCCAACGCGGCACCTCAACCCATTCAAGGGGAATCAAGAGGGGTTTAGTCCAGAGCCTTGCAAAGGGAATTCGGCTACACTCTTGTGTTATACATAGTGTTTAGTGTAAAAGATTTAATTAGGTCATAATTGTTTTTAGCTTCCACATCATTTGCATAATTTACCATTAAGTGACCATTAGATTAGCCATCACCTATTCCCCCCCCCCCTCTAGGTGAACTTACAAGTAGTTACCCCTTAGATACATCATCTAAGATGAGGCCTTTGGGATGACTTGTTGTGTATCTCCAATCTTTCAAAAGTGGTTGAATTTGCTCCACTTCAACATCTTGAGCTTCACCATGTTCATCATCCTTTGGCTTGTCATTTTCTTACAATAGAGAGTCCTTCAAAAAAAAATCTTCTACATGTCTTTACTTAAGAAGTTAATCTCTACAACTTTCTTCACAAGAGCATTAGATTTCTCAAATTTAACATGCATAGACTCCTTAAATAGTCAAAGTTGACCTATTGAAGATTTTATAAGCTTTACAAGTATTTGAATACCTAACAAATAGAGCTTCATAAGACTCGGCATCAAATTTACTTAAATTGTCCTTAATATTCAAAACAAATATTTACAACCAAAAACTCTAAAATATGAAACATTAGGTTTTTCTCAAATAGTAAATCTCAAAAGGATTTTAGAAGTATTTTTTCAAAAATAAACTCTATTTGATATGTAACATGAGGTGTTTACAGTTCGGCCTATAGATATTGAGGGAGACTATATTCATTAATCATTATTTTAGGCATCTCTTGGAGAATGTGATTCTTACTTTTAACAACTCCATTTGTTGTGGAGTTTTAGGACATGAAAGTTCGTTTGTGATTCCATTTTTTTCACAATAAGTAATAAAAGAGTGGTTTACAAACTCACCGCCTCTATCACTCCTAATGCGCAAAATCGAAATTTTTTTCTCTTTCAACCCATTTTCTAAAAATATTAAAATGCGAAAATGCTTCATTTTTGTGTTCCAAAAAGAAAACCATGTGAATCTCGAAAAATCATTAACCAAACAAAAATAAATCAATTTTCACTAAGACTTTTGATTTTAGTTGGACCAAATAAATTCATATGTATCAACTTTAAAAGTCTTAATGTCATGATATTCTTAATTGATTTGAAAGAGGACTTAATTTATTTTTTAAATCGGCACGCATCACAAATGCGGTTCTGTTCAAATTTCAAATTGAAAATACCCTTCACCGATTTCTTAGAATTAATTCGAGATAGATGATCAAACAAAATATGGCCTAGTTTTCTATGCCATAACCAAGAGTTTTCATTAAAAGCATTCAAATAAGTGGCATTACATTGTAAATTCAACATGTCAATCATGTAAACATTGTTTTCACAAAAATCAGAAAGAACACAAGAATTCAATTTTTTATCTAAAATATCACAAGTAGAGTCATAAAAAATAATCCTTAAACCTTTGTCTCATAATTGACTAATACTTAATAGATTATGTTTGAGTTCATCTACCAAAATAACATCTTCAATTAAAGGAGAGAGGGGTGCAGATAGAGAAGTGTATTTTGGACCTGGAACCAGATTACCTATTGTCGCTTCGGGTTTTGTCTTATAGTGGCGTGCGTTACTCAAATGCTGGCAAAACCTTAAATGTGTGTTACATCCTCTGCAACATTGGTCAATTAACTGCCACTTTTCGAGGAGTCGTGACGTTCTAGGAAGGTGCGGCTTATCCGGCGCGGTCATTTCGATCTGGACCATCATGACACGAGTATGCCGCTGATCGAGTGGCTCTCTGTCTTCTTTGGGGATTAGCATCCTAAGCGGTTGACGCTTGGGCTACTTTTTTCTCCATAAATAGTGTGAAAATCTTCAGGAAAGATCTAAGTTATTTCTTGAGTATTCCTTGTTGCATAAATCTTGCATTATTCTGCGGGTGGCGATGTCTCCTTCATTTTTCGTTCGGTGGAGGAAGAAGAGGGAGAGGATAGTAATGGTTGTTGCACTCTTGATGTTTAGGAGTCCGTTTATCAAAGAGTTTTCATTTTTGTGATGGGCTCGTCAAGCTGTTTCGGCTTTTGTGATGAGGCTCAGTTGTCGAGATGGACAAGGAATGTCCTAACTTCTGCTTGGTCTGCATGTTTGTACTCTGGCCAGAACAGATTGGGTAGAAATTGGGGCATGACCCCCTTTTATTTTCTTGCACCGAACATAAATCAGGGAGCATAAGAACATTCAACGTCGGCTCTGATCTCTGGGGCTGACCGTCTGTATTCTAATGGGGTGCCACCTCCTTGTCTGTCTCCGCTCTGGAGTTACGGTCTTGGCATTGGTATCCTCCTTGTCTCTCAGGTGAGGTATTCTTACTGGCACCTTTCTGGGAGTTATCGTTATCATCGCTCATCCGGCCCAGATGGATTGTTTGTTTAGAATCATCACCAAGACACAGCTGGGGACGCGATAATAAGCACCTCCACTTTTTCACTCAGGAATAACACATTTATGCAAAATCAAAACTTGTATCACTCTTATTAAATGTATTCATGCTTTGTACTTGGATGGATATAATAGAAAAAATTTCATAATAAAGTAGAGAATTTTTAACACATATTGTTTAGATCTTGCCTTGTTGTGGTGTCTGCTCGGAGAACTGTTTTGGTTCTGAAGCATTTGCAATGATTTGAAATATGTTCCTGAATAAGATTCATTCCCTAATGGTACCTGGGAATGTTAACCCAAGTAGGAAGGCTCCCAGTTTTGAAGTTGTGTTGTCATGTTGATCTAAGGAAGAATATTGACTTGCTCGGGGACTATCGAGGTTGATCCTATTGTAGGCCGACTCCGAGTAGTTAATATGGGCAACTTCGATCTTTTGGGAGGCTTTCTGAGGGGAACCATCGGGGTGATACCCATATAATCTTCTGATCTGCTCGGGTGACCATTAGGGTATGTCCCTTTATAGGCTGACTCCGAGCATCCAACGTGGGTGAGACTCCATCTTTCAGGAAGCCCCAGAAGGGTTGCCGTCAGGGTGAAGACCTATATAGGCGGTTGACCTGCTCGGGCGGCTATCAGGTTATATCCCGTTATAGGCTGGCTCCGAGCATCTAACGTGGACGAGCCTCCATCTTTCAAGAAGCCCCCCGAAAGCTCACCATCAGATGAAGACCCGTATGTACACAGTTGACTTGCTCAGGTGGCTATCAGGGTATATCTCATTATAGATTGGCTCAAAGCATCCAATGTGGGCGAGCCTTCATCTTTCAGAAAGACCAGAAGAGTCGCCCTCAGGGTGAAGACCCATATAGGAGGTTGACTTGCTCGGGTGGCTATTAGGGTATATCCTATTATAGGCTGGCTCCGAGCATCCAACGTGGGCAAGCCACTAACTTTTAGGAAGCCACCCGAAGAGTCACCTTCAGGGTGAGGACCTATATAGGCAGTTAATCTGCTCAGGTGGCCATCAAGGTATATCAAATTATGGGCTGGCTCCGAGCATTCAATGTGGACGAGCCTCCATCTTTCAGGAAGCCCCCAAAGGGTCACCATTAGGGTGAAGACCCTACAAGCGGTTGACCTGCTCCGGCAGCCATCAGGATATATCCCATTATAGGTTAGCTCCGAGCATCCAATGTGGGCGAGCCTTCATCTTTCGAAAAGCTCACCGAAGGGCCATCAGAGTGAAGACCTGTATGGGCGGTTAACCTGATCAGGTGGCCATTAGAGTATATCCCATTATAGGCTGGCTCTGAGCATCCAACTTAGGTAAGCCTCTATCTTTCAGGAGGCCCCCGAAGGGACACCGTCAGGGTAAAGACCTGTATAGGCGGTTGACCTGCTCGGCCGATCATCAAGATATATCCCATTATACGCTGGCTCTGAGCATCCAACATGGGCGAGCCTCCATCTTTTAGGAAGCCTCTGAAGGGTCGCCGTCAGGGTGAAGACTTGTATAGGCGGTTGACCTGCTCGGGTGATCATCAGAGTATATCCCATTATAGGCTGATTCTAGGCATGCAAAGTGGGCGAGCCTCCATTTTTCAGGAAGTCCCCAGAAGGTCATCGTCAGGGTGAAGACCTGTACTGATAGTTGACCTGCTCGGACGGCCATCAAAATACATCTCATTATAGGCTAGCCCCGAACATTCAACATAAGCGAGCTTCCATCTTTCAGGAAGCCCCCGAAAGATCACCGTCAGGGTGAAGACCCATATAGGCGGTTGACCTGCTCGGGCGGCCATCAGGGTATATCCTATTATAGGCTGTCTCTGAGTATCTAACATGAGTGAGTCTCCATCTTTCAAGAAGCCTCCCCAAGGGTCACCGTTGTGGTGATAACCCGTATAGGCTGGTAGAGACTATGCATGCTGCTCGGGGCAGGTATCAGGTTTGGGCGAAACACGATCAAGATAGCAAAAAATGATCTTTTATTGAATGTCATATGACTTACACATAATATCGCTTCAAGTGAAAAGAGTTTTATTGCTTATTGAGTTGATTCCCGTCCTGATCGGCCAAGGTGTACGACCCTTTGCCTCCTCGAGCGATGATGATATAGGGAGCCTCCCAGTTGGGCCCCAACTTTTCTTGATCCTTCTATCGCATGCTCTAAATCGCGTGCTCTAAATCACGTGCTTTAGGACCAAATCTCTGATTTAGAATTCACGAGACTTCAACTTGCGGCTCGGATTTGTTATTGATAGGCCGCCATACAGATTTGAGCCTGTTGTCGCCTTTCTTTCGAGTGATCCATCATCAAACGGAGTTGGGCATCATTTTGGTCTTGGACAACTCCTTTCACTCGGAGTGTTGGCATGTTGATGTCGACCCGCTTCTGTTCTGTATACCAACGAGAACAGGGTTTCGCCAATCGGGACATATTTAGTGGTCCTATAAGCCCAGAGTACTATGGAGAGTTTATTTGCCCATTTACCTTTAGCTTTGCCCAGACTTTTGCACAGCTTGTTGAGGATGGTGCGGTTGCTAATTTTAGCCTGGCCATTGCCTTAAGGATAATAGGGTAAGGAAAATCGATGTATGATCTTATACTTAGCACAGAAGTTGGCCACTTACTTACTGGCAAAGTTTATTTTGTTGTCAGATACAATGGTACAAGAGAGCCCGAAGTGGCACACTATATTCTTCTAGAGGAACTTGACAATATGTTGTCTGATGACTTTGAAGAGTAGCACTTTCTTAACTCATTTGGTGAAGTAGTCGGTGGCTACCAATAGGAATCACAATTGGGGTTGTGCTCAGGGGAGCGGCTCGACTACATCCAATCCCCATTGCATGAAAGGCCACGGGCTACATAAGGTATAGGGGTCGGTACTTCGTATGCTTGACACTGGAGCAAACCTCTGATATTGTGGGCACTTCTTCACATAATCCTTGGCATCGTCAAACATCTTGGGCTAGTAATACCCTTGATTGATGACCTTGTGAGCGAGGGAGCGATCTGCCGCATAACTCTCACAATCGCCGTCATGGATTTCCTGCATCACTTTCCGAACTTCATCTGGACCGAGACATCTCAGATACGAATCGTAATGGAGACTGGAGTAAGATTTCTTGTATAGGGTGTCCCTGAGGAGTATGTACCTGGTTGTTAAGTGCTGGAGCTTTCCTTTTTCATTCTTGTCATCAAGAAGTGTTCCGTTCTTCAGGTAGGCAATAATTGGGTCCCTTCACCCTGGTGAAGTATCAAGGCATAAGATCTCTTTGGTTGGATGCTCGAATTGTTGATGTGCTCGACGGGGATATCACGCCTGAACTAAAACTTTGTGGCTGTCCCCAGGTTGGCGAGTGAGTTGGTGTGATTATTTTTGGACCTGGGGCCTACTTGAAGTCTTATCGGGGGATTTTGGACTTCAATTTGAGGACGAGTTGTAGGTACTCCGCCATCTTAGAATCTCTTGTGACGTATTCATCTCTGACTTGGTTGACTACCAGCGGGAGTCGCACTGAACTTCAAACCCTGATTCGGAGCCATGCCAGGACCGCCTCATACTCAGCTTTGTTATTGGAAGCAGGGAATCTGAGGGTGAAGGAATGTTCAATAATGGATCCTTCTGGAGTGGTGAGTACAATCACGATGCCTGCACTCTTGCTGTTTGAAGCTCCGCTCGCGTTCAGGATCTACCTTCTAGCTGGTCAGCATGTTTTGTGGCCCCCGGGGTGAAGTTAGTGATAAAATCGGCTAGGACCTGCTTTGATCGTCGTCCTTGGCTCGTATCTGAGTCCGTAAGGTATCAGTTCCGCAGCTCATTTTGAAATTCTCCCGGTTGCTTTTGAGTTTACCACGACGCTTCTCAGGGGGTGCTCAGTGAGGCTGTGATTGGGAAGGCTTGTAAGTAGTGCTTAAGCTTTCTTGAATGATGAAGAGGGCAAGCACCAGCTTTTCTAGCCTTTGGTATCTGGTCTGTGGACCATTCATCGAGTGGCTAACATAATACTCAGGCTTCTAGATACCTTCGTCTTCCCGAACCAGGGCTCTGAAATCACCTAGAGGGGAGTGAATAGGTGACTAGCTAATCTAGTAATGAATTAATGTGAAATTAAAACTATTTATGTAAACTAAAAATTAATCCAAACACACCAAATATAACATAAGAATGTAGCCGAATTCCTACTGAAGGGCTTTGGATTAACTCCTCAAGATTCCTCTGGATAAGAGTTGAGGTGCTGCTATGGCTCTCTTGGTTGAATACAAGTGTGAGCAATCAATCCCAAGCATTTAACAATATGGCACAAGATATATCAAGCATATAAAAATAAAAGCAATAAGAGCATGCAAGATATAAGCACAAGTGAGGGATAGAGAGAGAGCAATCGCAAACACGGGAGATTTGTTTCGAGGTTCGAGCACCCTTGCTCTACGTCCCCGTCTTCAACACTATGAAGGATTTTCACTATAAACGATCCCACCGGATCACTCGGTGCCGCAACACCTACAACGAGTTCACACTAGAACTCCTTGGACTCACTAGTCCCTCTCTTGTTTCCGCAAGAACAACACACCGCAAGCACACTAGCTTGCTGTGACCGCACCTCTACACCGAGCTCTCACTAGAACTCAAACAACGCGAACCCGCAAGTCCGCTCCTCAAATACAAAGAATGAACTCTTTGGTGATCTAACACTTTGATAACCTCAAACACTCTCATAACAAAGATCCCTATAGGATGGATGTAGCAATGGATAGCTCAAGTGTATGTGAGAAAAACTTGGATTGATTTGGTGGTGAAAAACTCAAGAAATCTCTTTTTCAAAACACTCTTGAAAAAGTCTCCTTTTGATATGGAAGTATTTGACTCTAAAATAAGTGGAGATAAACACTTAGAAGTGTAGGTAAAACTATCTTAAAAACCCACTTGAAATCTTGTGAAAAACAATCTAAGGGAAGCCCAATATATAGGCTCCCAAAATATAGTCGTTGAAGGCCAACTCAGCAGACTGGTCTGCTGTCGGTCGACCGTCCGGTCGATCGGCCAACCGTCAGATTTCTGACCATTGTGCAGTGATCGACCAGTCGGTCGACCATAAACTGGCAAATGACCTAGCGGTCCACCGCCGGGTCGACCGGGCCATTTCTAGATAGCAGAGGCTCTCTAGCGGTCGATCGTGCGGTCGACCGGCCCATGGCTGTGCACGTTTGTGCACATCAGTCGACTGCCCAGTCGACCGACTTCTGGCTCGGTCGACCGGCAGAAGGCCAATCCAACTATTTTCAGGGATTAAAAACTTGTTCTTTTTCCTTCAATAAAATCCCATAAATTTTCATAAATTCTACAAAAATAAGTTCATTAATATATTTTGATATACAAATATGTTTGATTAAAAATCAAAACATATTACAAACATTTTGAACTATTTTTATAATAAAGAAGTTTTGCCTTAAACAAAAACCTATATTTTTCAAAAATGATTTTTTCAAAACTTCTCCAAATACTAAAATAAGATATTCTAAACACTTTTGAATCTTAGTGTGTATGGATATGATCTACTACACATATATGATGAAATATCTATGTTTTTGACATTAAGCACTAAATTAAGTTTTGATAAAAACACATGCATATATTTAAGCTTAAAAATCAAACCGGTATTTTCTAAAACGAAAACTCTTTTATAAAAATACTGATAAATTTTGTGTGTGAGTGTATATGAACTTGAGAAATCCACCAACTAATTTATCATTTATATTTTATCTAAAAATAAAATCTTGACACTTACAAATATGACATAAGTCTTCTTAGAAATCCTCTCTTGAAGGTCTTCTTCTCCTTCTTGACTTGGTCCAAACCTTAATCCAATGAGCTAGACTCCTCTTGAGTACTTGATGCAATCTTAATGTGTGACCTCTTGAATCAACACGTGCTAGCTCCAAAATTTTGACTTTAAATCCTTTGTTGAAACTAAACACCAACTAAGATCTTGATCAAATATCTGATACTAACTAAACACAAGATCATTAGTACTATAACTACATGAGTTAATCATCATCAAAACTAAAGGATGGGTCTTTGGGCCAACAGGCTCCGCTCACAGCTGACTCTGAGACGGTGAGGTAGAGATATAGCATCTCTCTCGAGAATGGTTCTAATAGCAGGGGTGGCGAGCCAGATACCTCTTAAGTCCTTGGAAAGATATCTCGCATTCCTTGTTCCAGCAGAAGTCATCTCCATTATTCCTCAAAGCTTGAAAAAGGCCTGCATTTGTCCGTGGATCGGCTAATGAACTGATTGAGGGATGCGAGATATCCATTGTGTCTGGACCTCCTTTACACAAGTAGGGGACTTCATGTTCAGAATTGCAGATATTTAATTGAGGTCGGCCTCAATACCCTGTTGAGTGTCCAGATATCCCAAGAATTTCCTAGAGGCCACCCCAAATGTGCACTTCTTGGGGTTGAGCTTCACCTTATATTGCCTAAGAAGATCGAAGGCTTTGTCGAAATGCTAGAGGTGATCCATGTATTGTACATTTTTCACCAGCATATCATTGATGTATACCTCTATGATGCTCCCAATTAGATCTTTAAAGATTTTATTAACCATTCGCTGGAAGGTAGCCCCCGCATTTTTGAGTCTCAAAGGCATCACCTTGTAGCAGTAGACTCCCGGACAGAAGTAAAGGTTGTTTTGTCTTCATCTGGTGGGTGCATCTTGATCTGATTATAGCTTGAATTCCATGAAGTTAAGAAGCTCGTGGCCCACCGTCGCCTCCACCAGTTGATCGATCCTCGGAAAGGGATAATTGTCCTTCAGGCAAGCTTCATTAAGGTTGGTAAAGTCGATGTAAGCTCTCCACTTCCCATTCTTTTTCTTCACGATAATGAGATTAGAGAGCCAATCTGGGTAGAACATCTCTCGGATGAAGTCGGCTTGAAGTAGGCGATCAACTTCGTCGCTAATGGTATGACTCCTTTCTTCGTTCATTCTCCTAGGCTTTTGCTTTACTAGCTTAGCGTCGGCCTTGATGGAGAGCTTATGGCAGATGATTGTGGGGTCAATTTAAGTCATGCCGATGGGAGTCCATGCGAATACGTCTAAATTTTCTGATAAGAACTGTTTGAATATTGTCTCCTCGTGAGGGAGAAGGTTTGAGCCGATTCGGAGTGTCCACTCTGAATGATGTGAGTCTACACTGAATGACTCAAGCTCCTACTCAATCTTATAGTCGAGTTTCCTGACTCAGTGGGTGAGTCGGGATCTCTGCTTTCATCGTGCTGTGATTGCTACTGATTAGCAATCGGCTTCTATTTCTTATCCACAAGAGAGTCTTCATTAGGGCCTACTTGAAAGACCATTTGCGCCAAACCTGACCTCTTCTGGGCTACTGCAGCTACCGTCCTAGCCATCGCCTAATCACCCCTTATGTTGGCCGTTCCAAATTGTGTGGGATACTTCAGAAGCTGAAGATGGGTGGACAGGAGCTTTCATCATGTGGATCCACGGACTCCTGAGTATGGGATTGTAGAAGGATACAGAACTTTGTGATGACACTGAACAGATTCACGCTGACTAGGAACTTGACCGTGCTAGGGGAACAGGCTTTGCTCCTGTTGAAATCGTAAAGGACTGACTGGGTCTAGGGAATGATCAACTTTTAGGCTAGCACGCGAGTATCCTCCATTCGATCTAGAGCATGGTGTTGGCCCAAATGCCTTCCACCCTAGTTTTGATGATGATTAACTCATGTAGTTATGTTTACTAATAATCTTGTGTTGTTTAAGTTTCAGATCATGTAATACCCTGTTCCCGGAATACGTACTTAGTTGCGTATTCAGATTTCGATCGTATTTCCTCGATTGTTTCCTGTATTTAGTCTGTATTATGAATTCCTGGTGTGATTGTTTTATCTTGTATTTGGATTCGTGGACTCGGAGTCAGCCCTAGTCTGAGCCGAGGGCCCGATCATAGTGTATTCTTCGATTTGGTATTTATGACATGTAGAATTGACCGATTTCAGTTTTAAATGTTATTTTCCAATATATTGGACTTTCTGTGATTTTCTGGATTTTTCTCGGATTTAATTGAATTTCTTCAAAACCGGTGTCGGCCAGTGCCGCTGACCGATTCTCGGATTTTTATTTCTCAAACTGTTTAGAATTTCATGATAGTCCTTTAGACTTTATTGTTTAGAATCATATTTCTTACTTATATACTTTTTCTAAAGATTTTACGAATTTATGGATTTTCCGCCGGAGTCGGTAGGAGACTGATTCCAGTATTTTTAGTTCCTAAACAGTTTAGAATTTCATGATGGTTCTTTAGACTTTCTTTCTTGGAATCATATTTTCTGACTACATTCTTTTTCTGAGAATTTTATGATTTTATGGAAATTCTTTCGGAGTCGGTAAATCTCAGATTCCGGGATTTTTAACTTTAAAACTATACAGTATTTCTTCGAACGGATTTCACTATTGGTCTTTTTATATTATTCTTGATTTTTGGTTAAATTTTCAGATCATTCAGAGATACTTGAATTTCGGGCATTTTTCCAATATTTACATAATCCTTATTTCCACCTAGATTGCCACCTCATTTCCCACTCACCAACTCACCTAACCCCACTCACACTCCCTCTCACCACAGCCGGCCATGTGTCCAGAGAGGGGACACCTCACCCCCACACAATTGCAAGAAAGCCCTCCACTTCCACCAAAATCCCACTCCCTTTATATAAATCCCAAACTATAAATTCATTGCATTTACAAATTTCCCCTTTTTCCCATTTCTTCACCAAAAGAACTCCTCCAAAAATCCCCTCTCATCTCCTCCACCAAACCCTAATCTCTTCACCACCAACCTCAAGGACTTCAAGAACCCATCTAGGGCTTCATCACAAGGACACCACCTTCAACCATCAACCCCCAAGGCAACACCAAGCTCCAACCTCTTCAAATCAAGCTTCTACAACTCATGGATTGAAGCCACCACCTTCTCCTTGGATCAAGCTCCAATTGAACCCCCTTCTAGTGAGTACCTTACTCACCAAGACCTAGTTAGCTTCCTAATTACTTGTAATAAAAGTCCTTGTAGTCATGTAACCTAAAAATCCCACCTTTAGTTCATCAAGAACTCAAATCAAATCTTTTCATGTGAATTTCTCTAATTACCTAGGCTAACCTATCTTTAGTGTACTTGTGTTGTTAGATCAGGTCCCCTAAAGTGATAAAAAATCCTACCTTTGGGACATTAGAACAAATCCCCCAAAAATCCTATTTTTAGGTCATTAACACACAAATCTAACTCTTCCATGTGAACATATTAATCACCAGGGCTATTTTCTGTTTTAGTATACTTGTAGTAGTAGATCAGGTCCTATAATGCCATAAAAACCCCACTTTTAACTGTTAGAATCAATCCATGTAGAATTCTGATTTTTCTGCTCTAATAATACAATCTGTTAATGTCTGTCCAAAACTGAAACCAGAATCTTGGGGTTTCTTTCGTAAGGATATTCAATAAGGAATAGGTCATGTAATATACCGTTAGAAAGCTAATCGAGTCTACTTTCCAACGGTTCATACCATGTCATCATCGGATACCTGTAGCTTAAGCTATGACTGGAACATTGAAGGTTGGTCAAAACTGTCCTGCTGCAGAATTCAGCACAGCTGATAGGTTTTGAATTTCTGGAGCAGTTTGGTTAATCAAAACCTATCATGTAATAGGTCATTGGAAAGGTAGTGGAGTCTAGTTTCTAATAAATCTTTCCTCGTTCTATTCCTATACGTAGAATGAAAGTTATCATGTAAACTCCGTTGGTTACACCACTTACACTCCATAAATTGTTATCATGTATCCCCATGTTAGGACTTGTTGATTGATGCATATGTGCTGTTTTAGTCTTGTCTCATGCTTCATACTTGTATTGTATAATATGTTTCACGATGAATCTTATGTTTGGGTCATGTGATTGAACCTTGTACATAATAACCTATTACTTGTAGTACGTTACCCTATTTACCTCATCTTATCAAGTCATGTATGACCATTGTAATTGCCTATTTCATTTCCATGCTTGTACATTGCCGTGATATTATTGCTTTCCTATTTTATAACATGCGTGGCAGACCCTTCGAGGTCGTTGAACCCTAAGTCGTATCTAAGTTTCCACTTGCATTACCTTAACATAACTTCGTCGGTTAACTATCTTCTTTTAACACATGTATATCACACAACACATAATATGTTACTACTTGACCCACTGGCATGCCACCCCTTGTTAGACCATACTGTTATGCCATGATTGACCCGGCCCTTGATACATTTAGTGTCATGTTTTATTGCTTGCTATGCATCACCACCTTGTCATGCTATCACCTAAACCAAGCATGATGTACTTGACTTGTGATTGTCATCTTTACGGGAACCTTGACTTGTTATACGGTATCATGATCAGTGACCTGTATTCCTGCTTTATATGCAGTGACCTGTATTCCTGCTTTATATGCAGTGACCTGTATTCCTGCTTATTACGCAGTGACCTGACTATATATACTTATGTACTCCTGATTCCTGATCATGACCTATTCCTGTCATTCCCGTAAACTGATAATCCGTAATAAACTACAACTTGTATTGGGGTATGGGAGGAAGTGATGGATGCCGGAATGATATCTTGCTTATAGCCTGGGAATATGTTACTTGATTACTTCTACGTACCTCTATAAGTGTAGATGATATCTTGCTTATAGCCTGGGAATATGTTACATGATTACTGCTACGTACCTCTATAAGAAGAGATATCAGTTCTCCATCCACTTCCGATAACAAACCTCGAATGGCTTATATATGGATGTATGTGAGTTGGGATCGATACCGAGACACATACCTAGATATATGGGTTAGACGAGTAATAATAATAAGTGTTCATTATATGCACGAGGATTACGATGATATGAGATAAAGGTATATATATATGAGGGTTTCCTTGTTTGGATTATTCCTTCGACGTACTAGTCTCATAGAGTCGTAATCTGAAACCATATATTCAGATTGTTCACCATGATTATTGTTATGATCACTGTTAGAGATATTGTCATGATTCTTGATATACCATGCATGTTCCAGTTATGTTCCCGGCTTGTGACATTTATTGCTATTTCCATGATTCCAGTGATGATTCCGGTTTTAACTATTGCTTATTCCTGTTTTGGGTTTATGGTTGTGCCTATCATGTATTCCCGTTAGGATTATCATATGGTTTGCAACTCTGATTCTATATGCTTGGGATTGCGGTGGTATGAGACAAGGGTATATTTATGAGGGTTTCCTTGTTTGGATTATTCCTTCGACGTACTAGTCTCATAGGACCGTAACTTAAGCATATACAATCACTTTAGCTCGTAGTTAGCATTACCTTGGATTTCCCGTTTCATGATTATTATATTATACCGTTATTATATTCTATACTCGTGTTTTGACCCTTCTCATGTCTCTTAGCCACTTGGCTTGCAGTTCATTTATTATTATATGTCTTGACCCTTTGGATTTGCACATTCAGGTTCTGTAGCTAGATCAGAGTGGAGTTGTCCACCGTAGCTCGAGCTCTTCTTGCGAGCGGGCATCCTAGCTTCAGCTCCTTGTGCCTGACTTCTCTTGACTCACGAGATCTCCATCCTACTCGTGAGCTCTTTTGTACTCTTGATGTATATTTTACTTTTGGACTGAGTTGTGATAAAAGACATATGTGTTATGTAATGTTTATCATATACTGTGATGACTTTGTACTGTATCTTTCGTGTTGGCATATGTATGTTTGCCACGTTTCGTGTGCACTCTGATTTCTTGTTGTGCTTTTATGCTTAGCGTATATACGTGGGGGCACTTTCTGACCTTCGTATATGCGTCGCAGTGACGTCCCCGTATCTGTGAAATCGGGGCGTTACAGGTTGGTATCAGAGCCTAGGCTCTTACCTCCATAGTACAACAAGTAGCAAATTCTAGTAATTTGCGGATGCCAACATCAATGTACAAAGTTATCTAGTCCTTCTTGATTTGTCTAATTATTCTTGATTCCTTCCATCATATCCTGAAGTCCTTCTATTTCCTTTTCCACTTCCTCCCAGTCTATCTATTCCTAGCATCGATGGAGAGGAGATCGGGTCGTAGCCACTCCGGATCAGCATCGAATGGAGCAGCAGGGGAGAATATGGATGTATTGAGGGTTATCCAGACCATGATGGAGAATCAGCAGCAGCTGATGGATAACCAGCAGCAGCAGATGGAGAATCAACGGCAGCAGATCGAGCTTCTCCGGCAAGAGATAGCAGCACCTAAGGAACGGAGGCCGGGGAACATATCAGACTTCAGGAGGCTACAGCCAGCTACATTCACGGGTGGAGAGAAACCTTTGGATGCTGAGCAATGGCTGACGGACACATCGGACTTGTTGAATGCAGCCAGGGTTCCACAGGAGAACCAAGTGGAAGTTGCCAAGATTCAGCTAAAGGACATAGCCAGGACTTGGTGGCTAGCAGAGGAGGCCAGACTGGAGAAGCCTGTCACTTGGGACACCTTCTCCAAGAGCTTTTACAACAGATTCTTCCCTGTCACAGCTCAGAAGGACATGGAAGCGCAATTCATCAGACTTCGGCAGGGGAGCAAGTCCGTGGATGAGTACGCCGCGGAATTCCTCAGATTGAGCCGCTTTGCCCCGTACATGGTGACGGATGAAGAGAAGCGGGCAAGCAGATTTCAGCAGGGCCTGCAGATGGACCTACAGGTATTCCTGGTGCCCCAGCAGCTGAAGTCATATGCAGAGGTTCTCACCATCGCTCGGGAAGTAGAGCGTGTACTGGAGAAGAAGAAGGAGAATCAGATGAGGAGCCAGGCCAAGAAGAGGCCTCTTGAGTTGATGGATGAGGAGGATGCAGATAGGGCAGCCCAGGGCCCGAGGATTAAGAGACCATTCCAACCTCCCTTGTCTCAGATTGTGTGTAATTATTGCCACAGGCCCGGGCACTATAAGAGAGATTGTCGAGTAGCCCTGAGATTATGTATGGCGTGTGGGTCAGGGAGTCATATGCTAAGAGGATGCCCACACAGAAAGTTTATACCTGTGGCTCCAATCAGATCAGTACATCCAGCCCCAGCACTTCCAGCACCGCCACTGAGGAGATACCCTGAGCCCGTTGACCGGAGAGTTCCACTACCACCCCAACGGTATGATCATCAGCAGAGAGGGATGAGAGCCAGAACAGATCAGGGCATAGGCCAAGTTCACAGCATGGCAGCAGAGGCTTCAGGTGTTGCAGCAGAGTGGGAAGACCAGCATCCGGAGCAGGAGCCTTAGGATTTCATGGTAACCACTCCCCCATTCCTTGTATTTGAGTTGGTTATCTTCTTTAGTATTATTTCCATTGTCATTCTATCATTGTTAATTCTAGTCCTTCTTGTATTTACCTCCTTCCCTGTTTTGGTTTTATGATGCTTTATTCGTGCCTTCGTCCCCTTTTGGGTCCAATTTACCCCTTATGAAATTGCGAGGACGCAATTTTTTTGTAAGGTGGGTAGATTGTAATACCCTGTTCCCGGAATACGTACTTAGTTGCGTATTCAGATTTCGATCGTATTTCCTCGATTGTTTCCTGTATTTAGTCTGTATTATGAATTCCTGGTGTGATTGTTTTATCTTGTATTTGGATTCGTGGACTCGGAGTCAGCCCTAGTCTGAGCCGAGGGCCCGATCATAGTGTATTCTTCGATTTGGTATTTATGACATGTAGAATTGACCGATTTCAGTTTTAAATGTTATTTTCCAATATATTGGACTTTCTGTGATTTTCTGGATTTTTCTCGGATTTAATTGAATTTCTTCAAAACCGGTGTCGGCCAGTGCCGCTGACCGATTCTCGGATTTTTATTTCTCAAACTGTTTAGAATTTCATGATAGTCCTTTAGACTTTATTGTTTAGAATCATATTTCTTACTTATATACTTTTTCTAAAGATTTTACGAATTTATGGATTTTCCGCCGGAGTCGGTAGGAGACTGATTCCAGTATTTTTAGTTCCTAAACAGTTTAGAATTTCATGATGGTTCTTTAGACTTTCTTTCTTGGAATCATATTTTCTGACTACATTCTTTTTCTGAGAATTTTATGATTTTATGGAAATTCTTTCGGAGTCGGTAAATCTCAGATTCCGGGATTTTTAACTTTAAAACTATACAGTATTTCTTCGAACGGATTTCACTATTGGTCTTTTTATATTATTCTTGATTTTTGGTTAAATTTTCAGATCATTCAGAGATACTTGAATTTCGGGCATTTTTCCAATATTTACATAATCCTTATTTCCACCTAGATTGCCACCTCATTTCCCACTCACCAACTCACCTAACCCCACTCACACTCCCTCTCACCACAGCCGGCCATGTGTCCAGAGAGGGGACACCTCACCCCCACACAATTGCAAGAAAGCCCTCCACTTCCACCAAAATCCCACTCCCTTTATATAAATCCCAAACTATAAATTCATTGCATTTACAAATTTCCCCTTTTTCCCATTTCTTCACCAAAAGAACTCCTCCAAAAATCCCCTCTCATCTCCTCCACCAAACCCTAATCTCTTCACCACCAACCTCAAGGACTTCAAGAACCCATCTAGGGCTTCATCACAAGGACACCACCTTCAACCATCAACCCCCAAGGCAACACCAAGCTCCAACCTCTTCAAATCAAGCTTCTACAACTCATGGATTGAAGCCACCACCTTCTCCTTGGATCAAGCTCCAATTGAACCCCCTTCTAGTGAGTACCTTACTCACCAAGACCTAGTTAGCTTCCTAATTACTTGTAATAAAAGTCCTTGTAGTCATGTAACCTAAAAATCCCACCTTTAGTTCATCAAGAACTCAAATCAAATCTTTTCATGTGAATTTCTCTAATTACCTAGGCTAACCTATCTTTAGTGTACTTGTGTTGTTAGATCAGGTCCCCTAAAGTGATAAAAATCCTACCTTTGGGACATTAGAACAAATCCCCCAAAAATCCTATTTTTAGGTCATTAACACACAAATCTAACTCTTCCATGTGAACATATTAATCACCAGGGCTATTTTCTGTTTTAGTATACTTGTAGTAGTAGATCAGGTCCTATAATGCCATAAAAACCCCACTTTTAACTGTTAGAATCAATCCATGTAGAATTCTGATTTTTCTGCTCTAATAATACAATCTGTTAATGTCTGTCCAAAACTGAAACCAGAATCTTGGGGTTTCTTTCGTAAGGATATTCAATAAGGAATAGGTCATGTAATATACCGTTAGAAAGCTAATCGAGTCTACTTTCCAACGGTTCATACCATGTCATCATCGGATACCTGTAGCTTAAGCTATGACTGGAACATTGAAGGTTGGTCAAAACTGTCCTGCTGCAGAATTCAGCACAGCTGATAGGTTTTTGAATTTCTGGAGCAGTTTGGTTAATCAAAACCTATCATGTAATAGGTCATTGGAAAGGTAGTGGAGTCTAGTTTCTAATAAATCTTTCCTCGTTCTATTCCTATACGTAGAATGAAAGTTATCATGTAAACTCCGTTGGTTACACCACTTACACTCCATAAATTGTTATCATGTATCCCCATGTTAGGACTTGTTGATTGATGCATATGTGCTGTTTTAGTCTTGTCTCATGCTTCATACTTGTATTGTATAATATGTTTCACGATGAATCTTATGTTTGGGTCATGTGATTGAACCTTGTACATAATAACCTATTACTTGTAGTACGTTACCCTATTTACCTCATCTTATCAAGTCATGTATGACCATTGTAATTGCCTATTTCATTTCCATGCTTGTACATTGCCGTGATATTATTGCTTTCCTATTTTATAACATGCGTGGCAGACCCTTCGAGGTCGTTGAACCCTAAGTCGTATCTAAGTTTCCACTTGCATTACCTTAACATAACTTCGTCGGTTAACTATCTTCTTTTAACACATGTATATCACACAACACATAATATGTTACTACTTGACCCACTGGCATGCCACCCCCTTGTTAGACCATACTGTTATGCCATGATTGACCCGGCCCTTGATACATTTAGTGTCATGTTTTATTGCTTGCTATGCATCACCACCTTGTCATGCTATCACCTAAACCAAGCATGATGTACTTGACTTGTGATTGTCATCTTTACGGGAACCTTGACTTGTTATACGGTATCATGATCAGTGACCTGTATTCCTGCTTTATATGCAGTGACCTGTATTCCTGCTTTATATGCAGTGACCTGTATTCCTGCTTATTACGCAGTGACCTGACTATATATACTTATGTACTCCTGATTCCTGATCATGACCTATTCCTGTCATTCCCGTAAACTGATAATCCGTAATAAACTACAACTTGTATTGGGGTATGGGAGGAAGTGATGGATGCCGGAATGATATCTTGCTTATAGCCTGGGAATATGTTACTTGATTACTTCTACGTACCTCTATAAGTGTAGATGATATCTTGCTTATAGCCTGGGAATATGTTACATGATTACTGCTACGTACCTCTATAAGAAGAGATATCAGTTCTCCATCCACTTCCGATAACAAACCTCGAATGGCTTATATATGGATGTATGTGAGTTGGGATCGATACCGAGACACATACCTAGATATATGGGTTAGACGAGTAATAATAATAAGTGTTCATTATATGCACGAGGATTACGATGATATGAGATAAAGGTATATATATATGAGGGTTTCCTTGTTTGGATTATTCCTTCGACGTACTAGTCTCATAGAGTCGTAATCTGAAACCATATATTCAGATTGTTCACCATGATTATTGTTATGATCACTGTTAGAGATATTGTCATGATTCTTGATATACCATGCATGTTCCAGTTATGTTCCCGGCTTGTGACATTTATTGCTATTTCCATGATTCCAGTGATGATTCCGGTTTTAACTATTGCTTATTCCTGTTTTGGGTTTATGGTTGTGCCTATCATGTATTCCCGTTAGGATTATCATATGGTTTGCAACTCTGATTCTATATGCTTGGGATTGCGGTGGTATGAGACAAGGGTATATTTATGAGGGTTTCCTTGTTTGGATTATTCCTTCGACGTACTAGTCTCATAGGACCGTAACTTAAGCATATACAATCACTTTAGCTCGTAGTTAGCATTACCTTGGATTTCCCGTTTCATGATTATTATATTATACCGTTATTATATTCTATACTCGTGTTTTGACCCTTCTCATGTCTCTTAGCCACTTGGCTTGCAGTTCATTTATTATTATATGTCTTGACCCTTTGGATTTGCACATTCAGGTTCTGTAGCTAGATCAGAGTGGAGTTGTCCACCGTAGCTCGAGCTCTTCTTGCGAGCGGGCATCCTAGCTTCAGCTCCTTGTGCCTGACTTCTCTTGACTCACGAGATCTCCATCCTACTCGTGAGCTCTTTTGTACTCTTGATGTATATTTTACTTTTGGACTGAGTTGTGATAAAAGACATATGTGTTATGTAATGTTTATCATATACTGTGATGACTTTGTACTGTATCTTTCGTGTTGGCATATGTATGTTTGCCACGTTTCGTGTGCACTCTGATTTCTTGTTGTGCTTTTATGCTTAGCGTATATACGTGGGGGCACTTTCTGACCTTCGTATATGCGTCGCAGTGACGTCCCCGTATCTGTGAAATCGGGGCGTTACAGATCATTAACCAAGATATTAGTTGGTGATTAGCTTCAACAAACGTGTTTAGAAGCTTTTCATGATAATTCCAGGGCCAAAGCTTAAAGATCACACATTGCCTAGCCCATGGATGGAGTTTTGGAGCAAGTCAACTTGAAGATGAAGATCATCAAGAAGACTTAGGTATCCATAGTTTAGTTTAGTGTGTTTAGATCCATATTGTAAAGCTTAGTATAGTTGATATGCTCAAGTGCACAACACACACAAGTTTTATGTTTTGGATTTGGTTTTCATGAATAGTAGATCAAAACAAGTTTACTTTATTTCTATGTATATTAGATATGTTCTAAATATACATACATGCTTTAAACTTACTAGACAAACTTATTTTGACTATCCTATTCATGTATTGAAAAATCAAGTTTGATAAAAATACAAGTTTTGTTTTGATAAAATTTGCAAGACTCGAAAATGAATTGATAAGATTGATATATGTCTTGAAATTTTTATCACAAGTTTGTGTTTCAATACAAAATGTTAAAACAAGTTTTGTGAATTTTTAGAAGACTTAAAAGAATTTTTAAAATATTTTTAAATTGGTTTTCTGACCCAGTTTCTATTCCAGGCTTCAATCAGTCGACTAGTCAAACTGACATAGTCGACTAGGCTGAAGTCGGTCGACCGGGTCGGTCGACCGACGTGCACAAATCTGTGCACGTTTGGAGACACTGGGACGGTCGACCGGGACGGTCGACCGGTCTGAGAGCAGAGCTCTCTGTTTGTTTAGGTCGACCGGGCCGGTCGACCGTGGTTGCCCAACGGTCACATTTCTGACCGTTGGCGGTCGACCGGGCCGGTCGACCGTCAGCCTGTCAGGCTGCCAGCTCAGCCTAACGGCTAGTTTCTGGTTTGGCCTATATAAACCCCATCTCTTTGGGTTTTTGGCCAAGATTTTTAAGGAGAAAAATTTCTGGTTTCTAAAGTGTTTAAAACAAGTTTTCAAAAGTGTTTTGAGCTTTAAACTTCCAATTTGATTTGTGTTTTGGGTTTTTGGAAAATCAAAGAAAACTAGGTTTTGGGAGATTGTATTGATTTTCATTTTCTATCATTTACAAGAGATTTCCCTAGTAGTTTTTCTTTGTTGCTTGTTTCCAAAAATACCTTGTTTCCACACTTGAGCTATCTTCTATCCTAATCTATTAGGATCATTTGTTTTGTGGAAAAAGAGAAAAGAAAAGAGAGATTGTTTGTGGTTGAAAGAAACCACTTGTTGTACATCCTTATTCTTTGTGTATCCCTCTTAGGTAGAGGTGATCGGGTGATTGGTTTGCTCCCTCAAGTGTGAGGTGGAGTTTGGTTGTAAACCCTCTTCGGTAGAGGTGTTGGTTGTTGTGGTTGTTTGGCTAAGGGCCTACCCCTCTTGTGTGAGGTGGTGTTTGTATTGAGAGAGGAGTTCGGTACTCCATTGTTGTAAAAATCCTTCTCGGTGAAGGTTCCCTCGGTGGAGTCCTCGGTGGACGTTGATAGTAGATTGGAAATCCTACACGGTGGTGTAGGCGGGGATGTAGAGCTAGGGCTCGAACCTCGAAACATATCCGTGTGTTTGCGTTTGATCCAATATCTCTCAACTCTCTCTCTCTTTTATTTGTGCAAAGCATCATTCATAACATCATATCATATTTGCTTGTGTTGAGCATAATTCATATTGCCATATCATATATTGCTTGCATTTGTGCCTTGCATATATTCATATTGATATATCATCTTATATGCTTGGTTGTTTGTGTGTGCCTCACTTGTACTTAATCAACAAGAGCTTCACATAGCACCTCAACCCATTCAAGGGGAATCAAGAGGAGTTAGTCCAGAGCCCTTCACGGGGAATTCAGCTACACTTGTTGATTGTATTAAGTGTGATTGTAAAATTTGCATTAGCTTCCGCATTTAGCACACTTAGTTTTGCATTTAGTTTTAGATTAGCACTAACACCTATTCACCCCCCTCTAGGTGTTTTTTTTCAATTGGTATCAGAGCTAGTGCTCCTGATACTTAGGCTTAACATCCTAGGAGTGAGATCCATTTGTTTGCTAATCTACATTTGTATTTGCTTGTGTGCACACATATAGTTATCATGGCCTTCATGACCCCTCCTATGTTTGACCCTTCCAACATTCATGTTTGGAAGATTAGGATGACTGTTTATTTACAAACCCTAGGTCATAAAGTTTACCTTGCCATTACCAAGGAATCCTTCCTTAGTGATCGCAATCATATAGGGGCCAATGCACAAGCCTAGAGGCCATTAGAAGCACATTATCTAAAGATTATCTTATGTGTGTTTCTAACATTGATTCCGCCTTTGCAGTATGGAACAAATTGACAACAATAACCACCACCTCCGAGCTTCTATTGCCAAATCAACCGGAGGAATCTAGTGGAGAATCCGATTCACAATGCTTCATGGTCCAAGGGAATGACTCCCTTGAGGTACAATCGGAAACCCACTTAGATAATGATGATTGTGCTAGTTCTTCAAATGATTATGATGATCCTCATGCTTTGAATGAAGAACTTTCTATTGTTTGTGAAAAATTAATAGAAAAATATAATTTGTTGAAAAAGAAAAGTCTAGGACTTGAAAATGAAAATAAAAGTTTGCATTCTAGACTTAACAATGTTTTGCAAGAGAAGGTTGAGGTCTATAATGAAAGGGATTCATTGAGATCTCAATTGGAACTTGCACTAAAAGAAAATGAATTTTTAAAATCTAAAAATGATTGCCATGTTATTTTGAAGAAAAATGAAAATTTGTCTTCAAAAATTGATTTTGTTTTAAAAGAGAATGTTGATTTGAAAAATAAAATTATTTCCATTTCAAATGATTTAGATGTGTGTTTAAAGAAAAATGTTATTTTGCAAAATAAGATTGATGCACATGTTTGCCATGCTAGGGTAGTTTCACACACTCCACCATTGCATGCTCCACTTCTTCTTTGATTGAAAATGATATAAATTTAATTAAGAAGAAAATGGATTGTTTGGGCTCCACTATGAGCCAATGTGCCATGAACCACTCACGTTTAGAAAACTTGGTTCGAAAGAAACAAGTTCCATCTTTTATGCATGCACACCCTCCACGGCATACACATGCTTCTCACGGACACACCCATCACCATATGTATGCTCATGTGTACACTTGTACACATTGTGGACGTAAGGGCCACCTTGCTAAATTTTGTTTTGATAGAATACATGTTTCTAATTTAGCAAAGAAGTTTGTTTGGGTTAGAGAAGGTACTAAACCCCATGGACCCAAGAAGATATGGGTACCAAAGACCACCCTCGTATTTTTGATGTAGGTGTGGGCTCTCACATGACGTGAGAGTAGCCGTACTTGGAGTGGATGCGTTTCGGACTTAAAGAGAATCAATTGGATGCATCACTTTCAATGGAAGGTTTGGTGGAGAGGACCACCTTTGTTTTGGAGAACTAGAGCGGTGCCCTCATTGGTTTTGGTATCGAATCTCTAACTCCTTACTTATTGTTTACATGCTTTGTATATTCATTGTTTATAGCATGTTTTATTGTTTGTAGATTATTATGATAATTCCATGTTTATTAAATCCTTGACATACATGTTTAGCATTTTGAGACACCCATGTTTAATATGGACCATTACTTTAGTGTTCTCACCCTTGTTTAGCTATCATGTTTATCATAGGTTTAATAACATGTGAATTTGCATAATAATCATGTTTTTGTTTATCATGATGATTTTTATATTTTTTTTATGCTTCATGATTTGATTACATGTTTAGATGTTAGTTTTCATTAGAACTAGTATATATACTTGTGCATATAGTGGGCCACAAATAAATCTATATATGTTTAGGCTTGATTGCTTATTTGAACCCATTAGATGTATTAGTATAGTCTAGTTTTGATGATCCATACATATTAGACTTGTATTCATATTTTTAGATTTGTTTTATGATTGTGTGTTTCACTTCATGTATATGTTTGTATTGCCAAACTTTAAGATATACATGTATACCCTTGAGTCATTTGCCTTTTATGCAAATCTATATATGGACTCAATTGTGTTTAGGGATATGTATGTATACTTCATGTGTTGACAATTCATACATATACCTTGAAATGAAAATTTTGTTTTAATGAAAATTTAGTCTTTCTTGATTTTGTGTTTATGTTTAACTTCATGTATATGTCTACTTTATCCAAATTATTAGATATACATGAATATCCTTTTGAGCCATGTGCCTTCATGCATATATCTTTGTGGACTCGTTGTGTTTTGGATATGTATGTATACTTTAATTTGTATAAGACATACATATACCTTGAAGATTAAATAAGTTTTGATAATTTTTGTGTTTTCAATGTTTAAGGAATAATTGAGCTTAATGAAAAATTTTCATGATTATGATATTCACACTTTATTTGTACACACTTTTATTGCTTGCTCATGTTTTGTTTTCATGAGTCAAAATAGTGCTTAATTGAATTAGAGTGTTGATTATCATGTGGATTTCATGTTTCATGAAAAATACTTTTGTTTTATTCCTTACTTGAAGGATTTCGTACTAGTTTAAAAAATTTTCCATTTAACTAGTTACGGTATTCCTCATATGGTAATTAAAAACTCTACCAAAAAGTTTTTTAAACTAAGCTTATTTTTCAAATCTATTTTTGAAAACCCCTACCATCCAAGGGCGGTTGGAAGGGAGATCATGCACAAGTATGCTTTACTATGAAAATCATTTTAAACTTGATCATGATTGGGAGGATTAGTTATATGAGTTATACCATGCTTTTATTGTTATGTCAATTGGTATCATTGAACTCTTTCAATTGGTATCATTTTGATCTTTTTGTATACTCATATGTTTATTGTGTATGTATATTTTCAATTGGTATCATCTATTGGTGATTGGTACTCATTCTATTTCATACACATATACTTGTTCTATTTGTGCTTAATATAAATTTTTCACAAATCTTGTTTATGCTAGTGCTTGAGCTTCAACTTTATTTCAATTGATTTAGTTTTCAATTGATATCTTATTTCAAGCCTACGCATCATTTTAGTTGGTATTTCATAAAGGGGGAGAAAATTTAATTTTGTCTTTCAATTGGTGATTTTTCAATTGGTATTGTTTCCCACTCCCTTACTTTATGATTGAAAATTTCATATTGGTATCATATGTTTAATATGAAAATTATTTACAATTGGTATCAAAATTTTGTTTAAACATTCAAAATTTATTATG
This sequence comes from Agave tequilana, assembly GCA_038442645.1. Classification (NCBI taxonomy): domain Eukaryota; kingdom Viridiplantae; phylum Streptophyta; class Magnoliopsida; order Asparagales; family Asparagaceae; genus Agave; species Agave tequilana. The sequence goes on along the minus strand of JAVJIF010006275.1, from coordinate 177,535 downwards.
TTTAATATCAATTGGTATCAAGATTTTTCATGTGTTTTGTTTAAAATTGGTATCAATATTTTTCTTGTTTGTTTCCTTTCAATTGGTACCTTAATTGATTGTCACCCCTTATTGACCTTGTTTTTGTTTTAGACAAAAAGGGGGAGAACATTGTTTATTGTTTTGATTGACAAATAGGGGGAGAAAGATTTTTTACCCCTCATTTTATTGTTTTGATTGTTTATCCTTTGTTGATGATTGACAAAAAGGGGGAGAATAATTTGAGTTTATATATGCATACTTATGCCTTTGCATATATTAAGTTTTATTGATATCTAGAGCATCTAGTGTTTGTTAATGTTTTATTAATTTAATTAGTATCTAGAGCTTCTAGAATATGTTTTATGCATGTTGATGCATACATGTTTATATGCATACTTGTGTTTAGTTTTCTCATGCTTAACAAATAAACAATAGATATGCATATATGTTTTGTTTTGCAAATGTATGGAGATAAGAACTTGATGACTTTTATGATTATTTGACATGTTGTATTTGCATACATGTCATACATTTGCATACATATTTATGAGCTTCATTGTCATATATTTTTATTTGTTTATGCATGAGTTAAGGGGAGCTTCTTTGAAGCTTAACTTTAATCCATGCATATATAACTCCATGAGTTTTGTCATCATCAAAAAGGGGGAGATTGTTGGCCCAAAGGCCTTCCACCCTAGTTTTGATGATGATTAACTCATGTAGTTATGTTTACTAATAATCTTGTGTTGTTTAAGTTTCAGATCATTAACCAAGATATTAGTTGGTGATTAGCTTCAACAAAGATGTTTAGAAGCTTTCCATGATGATTCCAGGGCCAAATCTTAAAGATCACACATTGCCTAGCTCATGGATGGAGTTTTGGAGCAAGTCAACTTGAAGATGAAGATCATCAAGAAGACTTAGGTATCCATAGTTTAGTTTAGTGTGTTTAGATCCATATTGTAAAGCTTAGTATAGTTGATATGCTCAAGTGCACAACACACACAAGTTTTATGTTTTGGATTTGGTTTTCATGAATAGTAAATCAAAACAAGTTTACTTTATTTCTATGTATATTAGATATGTTCTAAATATACATACATGCTTTAAACTTGCTAGACAAACTTATTTTGACTATCCTATTCATGTATTGAAAAATCAAGTTTGATAAAAATACAAGTTTTGTTTTTGATAAAATTTGCAAGACTCGAAAATGAATTGATAAGATTGATATATGTCTTGAAATTTTTATCACAAGTTTGTGTTTCAATACAAAATGTTAAAATAAGTTTTGTGGATTTTTAGAGGACTTAAAAGAATTTTTAAAATATTTTTAAACTGGTTTTCTGACCCAGTTTCTGTTCCAGGCTTCAATCAGTCGACTAGTCAAACTGACATAGTCGACTAGGCTGAAGTCGGTCGACCGGGTCGGTCGACCGACGTGTACAAATCTGTGCACGTTTGGAGACACTGGGACGGTCGACCGGGACGGTCGACCGGTCTGAGAGCAGAGCTCTCTGTTTGTTTAGGTCGACCTGGCCGGTCGACCGTGGTTGCCCAACGGTCACATTTCTGACCGTTGGCGGTTGACCGGGCCGGTCGACCGTCAGCGGTCAGGCTGCCAGCTCAGCCTAACGGCTAGTTTCTGGTTTGGCCTATATAAACCCCATCTCTTTGGGTTTTTGGCCAAGATTTTCAAGGAGAAAAATTTCTGGTTTCTAAAGTGTTTAAAATAAGTTTTCAAAAGTGTTTTGGGCTTTAAACTTCCAATTTGATTTGTGTTTTGGGTTTTTGGAAAATCAAAGAAAATTAGGTTTTGGGAGATTGTATTGATTTTCATTTTCTATCATTTACAAGAGATTTCCCTAGTAGTTTTTCTTTGTTGCTTGTTTCCAAAAACACCTTGTTTCCACACTTGAGCTATCTTCTATCCTAATCTATTAGGATCATTTGTTTTGTGGAAAAAGAGAAAAGAAAAGAGAGATTGTTTGTGGTTGAAAGAAACCACTTGTTGTACATCCTTATTCTTTGTGTATCCCTCTTAGGTAGAGGTGATCGGGTGATTGGTTTGCTCCCTCAAGTGTGAGGTGGAGTTGGTTGTAAACCCTCTTCGGTAGAGGTGTTGGTTGTGTGGTTGTTTGGCTAAGGGCTTACCCCTCTTGTGTGAGGTGGTGTTTGTATTGAGAGAGGAGTTCGGTACTCCATTGTTGTAAAAATCCTTCTCGGTGAAGGTTCCCTCGGTGGGAGTCCTCGGTGGACGTTGATAGTGGATTGGAAATCCTACACGGTGGTGTAGGCGGGGATGTAGAGCTAGGGGCTCGAACCTCGAAACATATCCGTGTGTTTGCGTTTGATCCAATATCTCTCAACTCTCTCTCTCTTTTATTTGTGCAAAGCATCATTCATAACATCATATCATATTTGCTTGTGTTGAGCATAATTCATATTGCCATATCATATATTGCTTGCATTTGTGCCTTGCATATATTCATATTGATATATCATCTTATATGCTTGGTTGTTTGTGTGTGCCTCACTTGTACTTAATCAACAAGAGCTTCACATAGCATCTCAACCCATTCAAGGGGAATCAAGAGGAGTTAGTCCAGAGCCCTTCACGGGGAATTCGGCTACACTTGTTGATTGTATTAAGTGTGATTGCAAAATTTGCATTAGCTTCCGCATTTAGCACACTTAGTTTTGCATTTAGTTTTAGATTAGCACTAACACCTATTCCCCCTCTAGGTGTTTTTTTTCACGTGGCCGTATAGGATGTTGACACTGATTCTCTGTCAACCAGGATCTTTGACATATTGCAGCAGCTAATAGTACTGTTACGACCAAGGTGTCATTATGCGAGAAATGGCGGAATATGCATCTTCCTCTGGAAAAAGATTAGCCTGATGTGGGATGTACTTGATATTGTCAGTGGTTGTCCCTCCGGGCTTCGTTAACGTAAATGGTCTTTTCTTAGTGGTGGTGCCTTCTAATGGGGAGCTCCCGAAGATGGCATTCGCCTCCCATTTTGGACTAGGGTACTGCCTGAGCATTCATTTATGGTCTCGGGCTACCTCTGCCCTCTAATCCCTGAAGGTAGTTCAGCGTTAAGAATGAACTCTCGGATGTATCCTTCGTTGACCAGGTCCTAAAGGTGCCATCAGAGGGTTCGATAGTCCACTGTGAGGTGGCCTCTCCCTTCATGGAAGGGACAATAGTCTCTGGATCTGGGTCCTTTGAATTTGGTGGGAAAGGTCTAGTCGGGCGCCTGACCCAAGGCTAGTCCTTGATTGCATTGAAGATGTGAACGATGGGTACCCTGAATGGGACGAGGTCGGGCTTTGCTTCACTTTCTTACTGGATTCGGTAGCACGCCTAGAAGGCTTGTGGACAGCGGAGGAATTGTGACTCGGATTCTTCCTCAGTAGAAAACTATGGCTTCGGCTTCGAGCCTCTGGCCCTTGTCTCTAAGGGCGACTAGATACGACCCGGGTCGCCTCTTCTATCTTGACGTATTTCTGTGCCCAAACAAGGATATCCTCATCTAGTGATATTGTTCTTCATCAGATATGTAGAAGGGGTTGGTGACTTGCAACCCACTGATAAAGGCAGCAGTGGCTACGTCCTTATTACAGCTCTATATCAGGGTCATCTGGCTCTGGAAGTACTTGACGCAGTTCTTCAAACTCTCTCCAAATTTCATCTTGACCATGAGGAGATAGTTGTTGTTCCTTTGAAATTTCCTCTGAGAAGCAAAATGATTGTAAAATGTGTCGGTCATATCGTGAAAGTTTCTAGAGTGAATTCTCGGGAGAGATGATAGGTAACTCCTATGAGGCTAGACAGAAATGTTTGACAGGGGAGAAGGTCATCATGAGCATAGAGTACCATTTTATCTCGGCATTGATGGAGATGAAGGAGAGGGTCAGAGGTTCCCGAGCAGTAGTCCAAGGTCGACATTACGAACTTCTTTGGGGAGCAAAGTGGGATGATTTTTCTTGACAGGGTGAGTCAGAGGGTCTTAGCCTGTTATACTCTATCCCTTCAAAAATTGCTGGCTCACTTGGTTAAGCCGCTCTTGGACCAGATCCGCGATGTCCTATTCGAGGAAACTTTGGGGTTCGGGAACGCTTAGAGTTCTCAGAATCCTCGTCATCTTCATAGGTCTCTGACGGTTGCGCCTTGAGCTTCAGGTGGAGTGTGGATTCTTGGGTACGTGGTGGTGACGGGGGAGTCTACGCATTTCCTTCTGCAGTAGGGGAGGACTGCAACTTCCGCCGTGTCCTGATTTGCTTGAGCAACATGTCTGGACACGGGTTGCTCTTCTTTTTCAGGAGCAGCCACCTCGCAGAGTCAAATCATCTCTGTTTGTTAGTCCTCCATCTTCTTCACATAATGGAAAGCATATGAAGGAGTTGTTCACCGATGGTATGGGGTTTAGGTTCAAAACCAACATCCTCCATGGCGATATAGAGTTTGAATGAGAATCATCAGTGTTGGATATGTGGACATCAGATAGGTTAGGTCGGCAGTCCACAGGCTCTGGCGGTTTGATAGTTTTCCCTTTCTTTTAGAGTGACAGGGGCAGCAGGCGTAGCCTGAGTGATATTCTTCTTTGAAGGAGCCATATCGATTGTGCAAGGCTATATGGAGGAAGGGTATTGGATAGAGAGAGATCATGAGTAAGATTCATAAGATCTCAATGAAAACACCAAATGCAGTAGGTAATTCCTAAGGATCTAATCCACGCACCAAAATAATGAAAGATATAATCAAATCACAGAAAAAGCCAACACACAAACACAATGAATTACGTGAAAACCCGAATGGCAAAAATCACGAAGAGAGAGAGAGAGGAATTCTGCTATAATAATGGTGATTACAATTGGAGTTTCTAATGTGCTTGGATTTCTGGATCCGAAATCCCCTCACGTTGGAAAGAATTCTCTTTTATACAGGTTGTATCTGTTTTGATAAGGCTACAGATTTCGGCTCTATTTGAACAGTTAATCGCTTATCTAAGAGGCGATTAGAGCTGTACATCCAAGCTTGAACTAATTGGGTGAGAGTTTATCTTTATCTAGTAGTCTGACTCTAATTTGTAGATGTGCTTGATCCGTCTCCGAACTGTAACTACCAAATTTAAATGAAAAGTTGGCTTAGAGATAGGGATGTCTATTACTGACTTTATCTCCTCATCCTATCCACATGAACCGCTTGGGGTTTGAATCGTTCGAGGGCTCCTGCTGGATTCTGAAAGCAGCCACGTGTCGCTCGCCTATTTGGTGCTGGAAGGACATGTGGCGTGATCTCAAAGAGGTCAGAAACTGACTATTGCACTTATACATTTCACATTTGTCAAACATATATCTTGAATTGATTGTTCATCATGGTTATGTGCACGTATTTATGTGTATTGTCTGCTATCACATTCTGTTTATCATTGTATGTCATGCCCGCTTCTTAAAATACACTGTAGCTGAGACGCGACGAGAGTCGGTAACGTATATACGCAAGGAGAATACCCCACACGTATATACACTAAGCTTCAGTATAGAGAATAAACACAATATACATAAATATTTCAGCTTAAAAAATAAGTACAAAAAAATACCTGCAAAAGGGTCAATAATCATATAGATATAAAAACAGAAATAAAAGGAAGTGTAGACAAAATAATAAAGAGATCTATGAATAATAAAGATGATGGTTCTCCCATCAATATCTCGAAAAATATTAAGTACTACGAAATCTCTTGAGTTTCAACCTGAGCAAGCAACCTCAAGGTCATCAGAAAGCGACCTGATGAGTAATAAAATGAAGGAAGACAGTAGTATTATACTATAATAGTATAACAATCACGATAATATATAATATATGATTAAATAATAGTAATATATTATAATTATAGTAGCAATCTGTATATATATTATAATTATTATATATGTACTATAATATTATTAATACCTAGCTGTTACAGCAGTGTTATCTCTTCAATATTGTGTGTCACATGATTAAAACATTAACTATGTTAACCGAGTAGTGTTTTAAGTATATCAAAATTTATTATTTCGTACTAATAGTTTAAACTAATAATAACAATAGCATTACAATATCAATGATTAATATATACACTTATATAAGAAATAAATAAACATAATTTTATTATAGTGTTCATGGGTGTACTAGAATAATATGTCTATAGAGATACATGGAATGCAAAGTATACATGCATATTAACATGCTAATAAATAAGACAAGATATCAGAAAATCTAGTACAATATACACAAATAGGATATCATGCAGCTGAAAGGCAATATGCTATATTTTTCAATAATTACAACAGTATCACTTGCTATTTTGATCAATTTCTTTCAGTATCGCATACCACTAGCAGTCCATATTAGAGCCCGTACTCCAGCTAAACTCATCTGAAAATGACATACGGGTACCATAATCTGAATGAGAAAGTGATCAAATAATAAACGTTCATGTCATCATCATTGTTTGTTGATCAGTCACTGATTTGCATATTTATCATCATATTTTCATATTTATTGTTTAATAAACTCTGCTATTTAATTATCTTTTGTCTAATTATTTGCAGGGCCTTTAAAAAGAGAAAAAAGAAACTAAGCCCAAGAGCCTATCTAAATTCAGATAATTCAAAATTAAAGAGGTAAGGCAATTCCAGCTGAAGATCAGTGCATATCAAGGAGGATAATGCTAAATAAAGATCGATTAAATTCAAATTTTTATGGATCCGTTAGTTAACTGAAGATCAATAGAAGGATCGTCAAAAACCAGAAAACCAATCTAAAGTATTATTGGATAAAATGAAAAAAGAGGACAACAGGGAGCTGCAACCCTCCCGGTGTGGCCACCTGGCAACACCTAAGTCGCGCGGCAATTAAGTAAGATTTGGAGGAGTGTTTGCTCTCCTATCTTCAGACGCTCTCCCCTGTTGTATTTTTACTCTAAATACCTATAAATCTGATGTCAGAGAGAACGATTCAGCAAAGAGCATAGGCTAGGTTGTACTTTAGTTTGTAAATTAGGTTTTTACTTTTTATTTATATAATTTTTATTTTTCTTTATATAACTGAGACTAGAGAAAAGTTTCATGAAGGAATTGATTGAGAAAAGAAAATGTATTGGAAGTAAGGTCAAGAGTTAATATCAGAAAGCTCTTAGTCTCTTCTCAATGAAACCACGTAGCAGAGGCTAGATAGGTCGATCCACAGGGAGGGATGCAATGGAAGCTTTTTGAAATAATTTCTCTGTACAAATAGCTTGAAAAAAGAGATTTTGATTATAAGTAAGTGATTTAATTAAGCAAAGAAAATTATAGTCCATTAATCATCTACCACAAACAAGTATTAGTCTAAGAAGGAAGAACATCATGTTGAATCTATAAAGATCTACCATAGGGTTTTGATTGAGAATCAAATAAGATGAGTAAAAAATAATTTAAACCCTAAGTAGAGTGCACTAATAAAATTAAATTTTAGTTCATCCTAGTTTCTAAGCATAGCATAAGAAAAGTCTTTTAAACCTAATATGATGCTATCAAAGTATCTAAATATGAGCTAAGAGTAATCATTAAAATGTGCAATCCTAAATTAGTTCAACTTAACTAATTTTTCATCTTCAAGAACATCAATTTAATCGTAGGGTTTCAAACAAGCATACAATTCAATCAGTTCATCTTTTAGACTAAACTTAAGTTAATCGAGAGATTAGCAAATTATAAGATAAATTAGTTAATCATATTTTTATTTTTAACAAGATATATAATGGAGAAGAGAAATTTGCATCAAAAAAAAAGAAAAAGAAAAATAAACAAACTAAAGCAATAACAACGAAATTAACAAGAGAGATAAAAAAAATGTACCTTTTATTGATAGTCACTGGCCAATTACAGAGTCCTTCAAAAATCTTCTTGTTCAAATTAAAATCTAATAACACAATGGAAATTAAGAAATAAATGGCTAAACAAATAATCCTATACTCAATCTCTGATATGCTTCTCCTATGTTGCTCTTCAAGGGTATTTATAGGAGATTTGAGAAGTAGAGTCCCAGTAGAACACCTCCTCCAAAACTCAACCACGCGGCCCCTGGATTGCCACGTTTCCACGATAAAAATGGGCTTGATGCGGCATTTTTGTTGTGTTAGGTCACGCGCTTTGGCGCGTGGCTTCATTTCATCTGTTCATGTGGAGATCTATCCTCAGAATTTTCGTTTGATCCCCAAATTTTGAAATATCCTCTATCTCTAGGTAACTTGAGAAGCAAGTTACATCCAAATCCAAATTTAGTTCAGATTCTCCTCCTTATCTTCAAATAGATTTCATTTTATCTCCTTCATCTTCTAGAACTTGCGGTGCAAGCAACCAGAATTTGAATAGGTGTCCACCTCTATCTTCAATTGGGATGAGAATTTTTCTTGTTCTATCTTTTTTCTCCTCTAGATTTTAAATTAAATTAATTTAAAATTCAAATTTAAATGGAATAGAATAGAAGCTTCCTTTATCTTCCCAATTAAGCTTTATTTTCATGATAATTATGGGCTTTTGGGCTTCTGTTGGGCTTTCTCTTTGATTATGGAGGCCTGAACATTACTAAATAATAAACGAATTAAATAGTAATATTTTATAAAAAATAAGTATGAAAATGTGACTAAAAATATGCATTATTGATGATCAATTTGAATGAAAGTGAAGCTTGTACTAAGGGTGGCACTGGTGTAAGCTGTTCTTCTTTTCTTTCATTTTTACTTTATCCAATCAAAGTTATGTTTTATTTCTTCTTCTCTTACTCTTTTTCTACCTGTTTTGATGATAATCTAAATGAAGCTTATAACATCGAGCCTGTCTTGCCATTGCAAGTACCTTTGATGGCTTATGGTGATGGATAATTGTATCTATTTTACTTTCCACTTGCATTTGAATTCATAGTTTAGTCTGAGAGCTGGAAGATCCAATTTGTCACGCTTCGCTCACCTTCAAGACAAGAAAAGTATTTTCTAAGTATTCAAGGTAGGTCATTAATCAGAATTTTTTTTCTTTCTTTTAACTTTTAGTTTAGATCACCTCCATCACCAACTCTCAACTCTATACTATTTTCATTCTTTTGTATAACCTCATCTCTATTTTCTCCACCTTCTCAATCTACCACTTCTTAACTTAACAAAAGATTCTTTTCCTTTTCTTTTCAAGAATAAGGGAAGAATTTTAACCATCTTTAGTAAATTAAAAGAGAACTTATAATTCGTTTCTATCGCAAGTCCCTCCTTGTGGATAACGACCCGCATAACCACTTGCCATTGCGGTAGTATTGAGAACCTTGCACCATTTCTAAACTTTTGTATTTTTGTGCAGGTTTTTACCTCAATCATTTATACTACTTTATTAAGTTAATTGAAACTCAATGATCGAGGAGCTCTAATCAGGTGAGTGTATCTCGTGCATACTCAGGATCACGACCTTAAACAGTTCCCTGGCTAGTGAGACCAGGGCCATCCGCTAGGACGGGAACATGAAACAGGAAACATGAAGCTCAATGAGCCATATGCAGTTGGTAACCAGACTACTTCGTTCCCTGCAGTGGGACGAATATGAATCCAAGGCATCCACCCGACAAGACTTGATCAACCATCCAGCTTTTCCTAGCCTCACATTATACTTATTATGTTTAACCTACATAGTATATCAGGAACAATAACAATGCTTATAACATGTATCAAGACAACAGGACATGTACATGAGAACAGGAAGCATGAGATCCATAATACGTGGGATTCTAGAGGTGGCTGATTCAAGAGGTGCCCCACCATTACTGTTAACATTCTGAAAAGATAAACTCTCAGACAGCACTTCAACCGGGTCCGAATGATATCTAACTTGTCGACACTATCAAAAGACAAGTCACAGACATGCTGAAGACCTGTCCATCTATGATGGACAAGATGATGATTTGGATTACACTGAACCAGTGAAGCAGACAGTGAGTCAATTGTTATCCTCTTAAGGAAATCCAGAAGCTGAATACCTACCTTTGCTGCAAGCTATATTTGCTAGCTTTGCTTGAGGCTCTTTAAAGCTTAGTTAAGAGCCATCTTTTAGCTCCGCTGAGAGTTCTTTTTTAAAGCCTCGCTGCAAGCTTTGAATATCTCTAATAAAGAGTTAAAGTGCTAGCTCCACAAATTAATGAAAAAGGTGTCTTCGTCGTATAGGACGAAGCTTGCCTAAAGACTTTTGAAGATATCAAAGAATATCTTACCAAGCCTCCAGTCCTGGTCACCCCTATTTAAGGAAAACTATTCTTACTCTATGTGCGAGCTATAGACCACTCTCTGGGGCACTCTTTTTGCACAGAAGAATGATGAAGGTTGCGAATAGGCCATCTACTACTTGAGCAGAACGCTGATCAGGGCCGAATCTTGATATAACCCAGTCGAGAAGGAGTGTCTAGCTCTCATCTTCGCTGTCCAAAAGACACAACATTATTTGATTGGCCAACCTATACATATCATTTCAAGAGTAAATCCCCTGCACATTCTCATGATGAAACTGGGGTTCTTGAACTCTAAACTAGCTAATTGGGCCATTCTACTCTCCCCATACGATATAACTTTTGTCCTCCAAAAGGTGATTAAAGGACAGGCTCTCGCAAACTTTCTAGCATCCCATCCAGTTATAGAAATGTCAAAACTACACACGAATATTCCGGACAAGGTCATCGAAGCCAACATGACCTCAGAAGATGAAGTATGGTAGATGTTCTTTGACGGTGCATCAAGAACAGGCCCTACAGGCAAGATCATTACTGGAGTGGGGGAGGTAATCGTCTCGCCCGAGAATCACATTCTTCCTCATGCATTTTCATTGACAGAGCCCTACTCTAATAATGTAGCTGAGTACAATTCTTTACTCATTGGCCTTCAGCTCGCTCAACAAATGGGGGTGTGAAACCGTGAAGCTTATGGTGACTCTAAATTGATTATCAGCCAAGTCACAGAAGAGTATGAGGTCCGTCATGAAGACCCGATATGTTATCATCATGCAGCCATCAAGTTAGCTAATTCATTTGATGGCTTCTACATTAGCCATATGTCTCGCCTCCTGTATACAAAGTTAGATGTTTTAGCTGTGCTCGCTGCTGCATTAGCCTTGCCACCAGACACCACTTTTCATCTTACGGTGGCTACTTGCAATCTCTTCTGTCTGAAGTATGATTTAGAGGTTAGCAAAGTTCATACAACCTCACCAACTTCGAACCAAGGGACTGGTAATTCTCGATCATCGACTACACTTTGTATGGCATACTGCCCGATGATCCCAAGAAAGTAGCTTCTGTTCGTTGAAGATCTACTCAATTCTATTGTGATGCAGTGGTAAAGACGTTGTACCGCCATTCATATGACGGTATACTTCTTCATTGTTTATCCAGCTCGAAAGCATGAGAAGTACTTAAAGAGACCTACGATGACAAATGTGGAGCTTATCAACCAGGTTCGAAGCTCAAGGACCGACTGCACCAACTCGGCTATTATTGGCCAACCATAATTACTGATGCAGTCAAATATGCAAGAATTCATGCGAATTTCATACACCAATCCCCGAGCTACTCCACCCCACAGTCGCTTCATGGCATTTGAAGCATGGGGAATTGACATGGTAGGACCCATCAGTCCTCCTTTGACGAAAGGTCATCGGTTCATCCTTGTGATAACCAATTACTTTTCAAAATGGGCAGAAGCCACATCGCTTACTGAAGTTAAAACCACCAATGTGGTCAACTTCATCAAACACCATGTCATCCACTGATTTGGTGTCCCCTGGCAGAACATCCATGACAATGGTCCCCAGTTTGCAAGCCAGTCGTTTATCAGTTCTGCGACAAGTATCTAATTCAGAATGTGGCTTTAACTGCTTATAACCCTGCCACCAACAGGTTAGCAGAGGCGTTCAATAAAACAATCATTAAGCTCCTCAAAAAGTTCATCTCTTCAAGCAAACGAGATTGGGACGAGAAGCTCAGTGAATGTCTTTGGCCTATCAAACGACGGTCTGAACTCCTACAGGCAATATACCTCTCTCTAGTTTACGGGTGTGAAGTAGTCATACCTTTAGAGATACAAATATCATCACTTCGTGTTGTCCTAGCAACCAAGATGATAGAAGGAGATAACGATTATTTGCGTCTCTAAGAGTTGGAAGCATTGGACGAGAAGCGATTACAAGCTCAACAGCGCCTTGAGTTGTACCAAACTTGAATTTTGAAGGCCTTCGACAAAAAGGTCAAAGAAAGAGTCTTTCAAACAGGAGACTTAGTCTTAACCGTCAAGCGACCTATGGTCGTGACACACAAGACCAAGAGCAAATTCTAACGTAAATGAGAGGGACCCTTCATGATAGAGATAGTCTACTCGAATAGAGCATACCGCCGAGCAAATTCAAACGGCAACACGCTCATGATGCTGATTAATGGCAAGTTCTTGAAGAAGTATTATTCATGATCACGTTAACATTATACTTCTGATCAAGAAAATATTGTACATGACATGTTAACATTAAATCTCTGGCCATTAAGATAGACTTGTCTGACTGTCTCTTCTATAAGAAATTCTTCATCCTCAAGCGGGATCAATTTCATATCCACTTCTCCTCGGATTATGGTTGACATCTAGCTAAATGCAGAATGTTAACATAAAAAGAAGACAAGGGCAAATTTTTCAGTTTTAATCTTGTCATTCTTCTTACTTTGAAGTCAAGCGTGCTTAAATGGTGATGTTAAGCGCTCTTCTTCCTGGTCATTCCTTGCTAATTCAGAAAGATGGAGACCGTTTAATATGTAAAATCATCTCTCTAACTCTATCATTCAGTGAATCATGATTCGATCTCGCGACGACCTTGATCGAGCCGAGTTCATTGTAGAAGGTTCGTGACACATCTCAGTGGAACCTTTCCACTATTTCCATATTCATATCTGGATTCGATGATCAACTGCAAGCCTGAGCATTAATCATGATGAACATAAAGTAAAGCTTTGCAAAGAATTTCGACTTAATCCACAAATTTCCCGTAGAGCTTATGTTCCATATCTTGACTTGACGACTAGTTGAGAACAAGAATCCCGATTAGGTGACACTTCATTAGGAATTTTGACTTGCTCGATAAATTTCCTATGAAGTTTACTCTTTAATACCTAGCGAGATTTTAGAAGTCACTATTGGAATGTAGACAGATCCACTTCAAATGGCATGATCTAAAGCCTTCGGTGATAAGGCTGAGGAAAGTTTTGGCTTCTAAGCCCAATATAAAATCCTAACTCATCATGCGGAGGGGAATAGCATGGCTAGCCCAACTCAAACGTAGTTGGTAAAAGTACACCAAACTTGTTCATAGCTGAGAGTTTGCTAAGAATTCTAAAGGACCTAATCTCATTTGATTCCTCCAGAGTCATCTACCAATTCCCTTCCGTTGAATGGTAGATGATCGTATACATATTTTGCATTCTTTTCATTACACTCCTACATTTATCGTATAATAAATCTGCTAATTTCTTGTCTTAAATGTTTATTTTGCAGAAGATAATAATGAAGAGAAAGAGGATTAAACTAAATAAATACCAGTTAAAATCAGATTTAACTGGATCTATTTGGTTAGCTGAGGATGATCCCAGATCTAGTTAGAACAAATCAAGGATTGGGGCAAATGTTCAGCTGAAGATCAGAGCAAATCAAAATGATAACACCAAATGGAAACCGACAAATTCAGATTTCTATAAATCTATTTTGGTTAGCTAAAGATCAACTGAGGATAATATCAAATACAGAGAGAGAGAAGATTAATGGATGAGATGAAGCAAGTTTGATTCAGATTCTGACTGAATACATTTTAGCATTCGAATCATATCTTTTGCTACAGAATCTCAATTCTGATGATTCAAGATGATCCAAAACGCATACTTACAGAGCTACAACTCTTATGTTTATCATTATTTCAAATTCTGTCATTTGATAAGTGATATTCAGCAATCAATACGCCAACAAACTGCAGATCAGAACTGAATATCCACCTCAAATCAAGTTTGAAGATAAGGGGAGTTCAAAAATTGCCAAATTTACTTATCTTCATACTCCTCTACCCTCTCCATTTCTCCTATAAATACCTGCACTCAAAGGCAAAAGGGACGACGATGCAGAGATAGGATTTAGCTAAGTTTTCCATTTCTTAGTTTAGGTTTTTCTTTCTTTTTATGTAACTTGTATGTAAGCTTAGGTTAGATGATGATTCATGTAAGTAAGAGAGAGAGAGGAATATGTTGAGAGTGACACCGATGTACCCTCCTCCGTTCTTCCATCGTTTCAAGCAATAAAAGGTAACATTTTTATGTTCTTCTTTACTTTCATTTTCTTTCGTTTTCGTCTTCCTCTTCTACTTTACCTCGTTTGTTTTTGTTGAGTTTACAAGTGAATTCTAGAGCACAAGTATAACGATGTTATGTGAGTGCCAACGATAGTTCATGAAGACGTTCTCCTCCTCAAGTCGTATCACTTCATGCTTGTGCGAGACTTGATGATATAATGCGAACGGGGACTGAGCTCGGGCTTATGATCTATGCGTTGAACGCCTCCTAAACAAAGGTAGAACATGCAAAGGTTTTCAGGTAACTCATCAATCAATCTAGGTAAGTATTTCTTCCTCTTCTTTCTTTTCTTTTATTTCTGTAAATTAAATCACCAACACCACTCCTTTTCAATTCCTTGTAAATAATCATTTGTACATAGTCGCTTTCGCCGTTTTCTGATTTTTTCCACCTTCTTCATCTCTCATTTTCTTCTAACTTTAACATAATTCTTTTTCCATTTTTTTAACTTAAAAACAGAGAAGAACTCTCGTTTGGTTTTCATAACGATTTCAATACAAAACCGTAAACGCTTCTATCGCAAAACCCTCCTTGTGGATCACGACCCGCATATCCACTTGCTATAGCGGTAAGAATTGAGCACTTGCATATTTCTATTTTTAAGATCTGAAATTTCGTATTTTTTGTGCAGGTTGTACCTCAATCAAATTTTGGCGCCGTTACCGGGGAGGGTAACGTTTTTATTGAAATCTGATTTTTATTGAAAAATTTTTAGAACTAAAACGAATTTTCTTCTCTGTTGCAGGTTATAGGGCAAGCAAAGTAGGAAATTAAGATTGCAGTAACACATAAGTGGTCTTGGGCCTCTGCTCTAGAAAGCAGAGACCAAGTACCCTCTGCTTTGTCGCGTTTTTGTGGCCAAAGCCGCGGATCCGCGGCAGAAAGAGTTGACTACTAACGTTGTTTTTTGCAGGGCTGCTTTCTTTGCAAAATTCTAGTTTTCTGCAATTTATTTTTTCTTATATGCCATCACCAAAAACCTGCTAATAAATCAACAGTAAAACGTGTTGAAAAAGTTAAAAAAATTGATTAGACGTTTGCATTTTAGGCACGTGTCTTTTCAATTCATTTTCTTTACTGTTGAAGAGTGCTGGAGCAAGGTACGTTCGCATTGCATGTAGAATAGGACTCATCTCTTGGTGATTTACATCGCTTTGAGTGAATCTTGTTTACATATCTTGTACACTTGCACAAACTAACCTTAAGGGCACCAACCTATAACAAGATAAGGTGGGGATTTAATCACCCTTCCTTAGCCCAAAAATCAGATTCCAAGCACTCACTAACCCAAGCCTAACTAAAAATGAGTAGACATTGGCCCTAGGGACATCTCGGACTCAATTAGGAGATTATCCTAAGGGGGAAAGGTGTTGGAATTTGACTCCTGCCAAATCAGTGTCTAGGAAAGGGATTAAGGGCCGAAAGCCCGAAGGTTGGTGGTTATTTAATTAAGGAACGTCCTTGACGGAAAACCTCCCACCAATCTTCCCCTGACCTAGCTGATTAGCTTGTGGTCAAAGTCTGCATCAAACCTCCCGTGGACAGTCTAATCAGTTAGGAGTCATCTAGGTCATAGGTCTACCTTAACTTAGTTTACAATTTTTTTTTGTTTGCTTATTTGTTTGTTTTTTCTTTCTTTTTGTTTGTATTCTATTGTGTGATATGGCTTATAATAATAATTTTTTCAACTTCAATAATAATCCATATTACACACCGACTTCATTTTCGGATATTACCAACCCGGCATATCATAACTTTAACCAACCTAGTGTGCCGGATTGGTCTTATCCGAATCAATATAACCCATGTCCCCAATCTAATAACCATAATTTCCATGATAATTTCAACTCTTCACAGAGTCAGTGGGGATTCACCTCCCCCGAGCATAATTTTCAACCAACTTGTCCCCCTTCTCCACCTTGTCCACAATATTTCCAAGATTCATACTCAGTTCCACCAGTCCAAAATAGAAAACTATCAATTTTGGAAATGAGTATGCGTGAGTCCAAACACAAATCCCAAAATCTGATGGACTCACAATTTCACCACCAATTCCAAGACAATACTTCATCTTTTCATCAATACAATGAACCTATTAACTATGAAAAGATGCTTGAAGCCATGACTCAGGCTCAAAACGCTCGTAATCGTGACATAGATATGATGGTCCAATCTCTACGTTCTCACCGTTTGACCAGTTCTGATGTCACTAACCATTCTGTTAGAGCTGAAGAGTCATGTAGTTTTGGAAATCAAGATTTCATTTCAGAACAAACATTTGAACTTGCCCAAACTCCAAATGAAATTGATAGTTTGGCAAGTTATCCCTTGCCTGAAATAGAACTTGAAAATGAGTATGATCATGAACTTCAACTTAGTGATTCAATTCTACTCCCTGATTCAATAATGACTCCGGTGTCTGCACCTGATTTTAATCTTTTTCCGAGTCAACATTGGATCCTGTGCCAATTCATCATGAAATTGAATCACCCATCTTTGATGATCATATTGAACTTGACCAATTTTATAATCTTGAAAATCCCATTGATAAATTGGCAAGTTCTCATTTTTTTGATATTGAACTCAATGAGATATGTGACCTAGATTCCCAAATCTGTGATCCAGTTCAACTTTCTGAATCAATATTGACTCCTGTTTTATTACCAGACTTGAGTAACATTTTAGAGTCAGTTTTGATTCCCCCACCTATCATTCTTGAACTTGAATCACCAACATTAAGTCACATTCCATTGTTGGACAATAATTGTGGACTTGAGTTTCAACTTCTTGACTTGGACCCAATTCCTGAACTTATTTCGACTCCTGAACCTTTACTTGACTTAAGTCACCTTCCTGAGTCGGTATTAGTTCCTGTACTTCCTGAGTCCAAGTCAATCATTCTATCTTTTCACACTCCATTCTGGGACGAGGTGGTTGACAAATTTGACTCCGAAATTTGTTATGGAATTTGAAAATTAGATGGGGTCAAATACTTAATAAAAATCCTTCATGGATACACAATCTTAATGGGTTATATTAGCGAAACTTCTGGTGGGTTCCTCCGAATCCCACGAAAAGTTGATTGGGCCACATTTCGTGGACCAATCAGACCACCACCGGAACCACCACCTTAAGGTAACATTTTCTTCCCTTTCTTCTTTTTCATGCATCTATGCATTAATTCATACATTGAGGACAATGCATGAGATAGGTGTGGGGGAGGATCTAACATAACTTAGTTTATTTCTTTTTATAAAAATAAAAAAATAAAAAAATAATAACATTTTCTTTACTTTTAAAAACTTTTTGAAAATAGAAACAATATTTGACATATTTTTTGTAAGAAATTAAGTTAATTTTAAGGAATAGGAAAATCCAAATTAGGATTTCTTATACTTGGTCAAAATAAGATTATTTGTTGATTTTTAGAGTTAGGAAGATAATTTATCAAAGTAATTTAGTCTTGATCTTTACCTTAATGAAATATGCACACTTCATACACTTACACACTTAGGGTTCAAAAACAAAAATTCTTATGCCTTATAAAAAAAATATCTATGAAAAATAAACAAGTCTAATTATTGATTAGTTAGGTGCTTTGGCCTAAGCAAGCCTTAGTATTTATGCGAAAGATGATTAGATAAGTTTAAAAAAAAAAAATCTTCTGATTAAGCTGGGTATTTGTGCCTAATAAAGCATAAGTATTCACGCCTAAAAGAGGTTCATATAATAAAATCCTTAGTTTTGTGGCCTTGTTTGCTCGAGTCCTTAAGTCCTTGAGGTATTTTCTCACCCGGTGCCCTAAGACCATTGGTTTGGGAGTCATCGATTAAAGGCTCGTTACATGGGCAGATTAGAAAGCCTAATAGAACTAAGGAATAATACCACCAAAAAAAAACATATATATATAAATAAATAAGGCATAAGAGTTAGAGTTAATGAACCCTTAGTCAAAATTTTCACAGTCACAAGGTGCATATGACTTAGGGTAAAGTAATAGACTAGATGAGAAGTACAATTTGACTCCTTATTTTGATTGATAACAAATTTTTGAATAGAGACTAAGTTTAGGAATGAAAAATTCAGTTTTCCTATAACTTATAGATTTCTTAAATCTTACAATTATATTTTAAATATTTTTCTCTTTCAAAATGCTTTTCGAAAATACTAACTCTTTGTTTCTCTTTCTTTATGGATTTTGTGGGTGTAATCCGTTGAAAACCCTCACAAGACAAAACTCGTCCTCTAGGGGAAACCTAGAGGTTTAACGGCTTATTGCACATGCTCAGTGCAATCGCGTGACCTGCGAAAGTGGTCTAATAATTCTTAGTATAGTTTAGTTGTTTTGCTTGAGGACGAGCAAAAGATAGGTGTGGGGTGTGATCGTACACATATTTTGCATTCTTTTCATTACACTCCTACATTTATCGTGTAATAAATCTGCTAATTTCCTTGTCTTAAATGTTTATTTTGCAGAAGATAATAATGAAGAGAAAGAGGATTAAACTAAATAAATACCAGTTAAAATCAGATTTAACTGGATCTATTTGGTTAGCTGAGGATGATCCCAGATCTAGTTAGAACAAATCAAGGATTGAGGCAAATGTTCAGCTGAAGATCAGAGCAAATCAAAATGATAACACCAAATAGAAACTGACAAATTCAGATTTTTATAAATCTATTTTAGTTAGCTAAAGATCAATTGAGGATAATATCAAATACAGAGAGAGAGAAGATTAACGGATGAGATGAAGCAAGTTTGATTCAGATTCTGACTGGATACATTTTAGTATTTGAATCATATCTTTTGCTACAAAATCTCAATTCTGATGATTTAAGATGATCCAGAAAGCAGACTTACAGAGCTACAAATCTTATGTTTATCATTATTTCAAATTCTGTCATTGGTTAAGTGATATTCAGCAATCAATACGCCAACAAACTGCAGATCAGAACTGAATATCCACCTCAAATCAAGTTTGAAGATAAGGGGAGTTCAAAAATTGTCAGATTTACTTATCTTCATATTCCTCTACCCTCCATTTCTTCTATAAATACCTGCACTCAAAGGCAAAAGGGACGACGATGCAGAGATAGGATTTAGCCAAGTTTTTCATTTCTTAGTTTAGGTTTTCTTTTCTTTTTATGTAACTTGTATGTAAGCTTAGGTTAGATGATGATTCATGTAAGTAAGAGAGAGAGGAATATGTTGAGAGTGACACCGATGTACCCTCCTCCTTTCTTCCATCGTTTCAAGCAATAAAAGGTAACATTTTTATGTTCTTCTTTACTTTCATTTTCTTTCGTTTTCGTCTTCCTCTTCTACTTTACCTCGTTTGTTTTTGTTGAGTATACAAGTGAATTCTAAAGCACAAGTATAACGATGTTATGTGAGTGCCAACGATAGTTCATGAAGACGTTCTCCTCCTCAAGTCGTATCACTTCATGCTTGTGCGAGACTTGATGATATAATGCGAACGGGGACTGAGCTCGGGCTTATGATCTATGCGTTGAACGCCTCCTAAACAAAGGTAGAACATGCAAAGGTTTTCAGGTAAGTCATCAATCAATCTAGGTAAGTATTTCTTCTTCTTCTTTCTTTTCTTTCATTTCTATAAATTAAATCACCAACACCACTCCTTTTCAATTCCTTGTAAATAATCATTTGTACATAGTCGCTTTTGCCGTTTTCTGATTTTTTTCCACCTTCTTCATCTCTCATTTTCTTCTAACTTTAACATAATTCTTTTTCCATTTTTTAACTTAAAAATAGAGAAGAACTCTCGTTTGGTTTTTATAACGATTTCAATACAAAACCGTAAACGCTTCTATCGCAAAACCCTCCTTGTGGATCACGACCCGCATAGCCACTTGCTATAGCGGTAAGAATTGAGCACTTGCACATTTCTATTTTTAAGATCTGAAATTTCATTTTTTTTGTGCAGGTTGTACCTCAATCAGTAGACCCACAAAGCAAAATAAGTCATGTAAAAGCTTTCAACTTTGACTTTCCTTCATTTTAGGAGAATTATTCTCCTATTCCCCAGCAGGATTGATTTGATTCCTAAACAAATTTTAGGAGCGTTGTCTCCTATTTTCCGGCAGAATTCTCTAGCAATATTCTTACATTTTGCAGAGAATGGTGTATTCCACCAAAGTCTCTTGTCAATTCCTGTCTATAGAATGGTAGGACCACATCAAACTGTAATCATTTTTCCAGCAAAATGAACTACAGATCAAGCATGTAATGTTAATATTAACCTCTGACAGTAAAACCTTTGAATATCCTTGGCGGATCCTGTTAATGTCCCTAGCAGATTAAAAGTTCACCTGTTATTCTCCTCCATAGAATAGCGGACCCACTCAAATTGGTGTTAAATTAATAGCACATTAACCCTTATTAAGTTTACATCAAACCTCTGATAAGTCACTCTGGTGAATCTCCAAGAGGAGAATTTGTCACGATCACTTTGGGCAAAATCCCTTTCTAAAATTCCCAATAAGGAATTTGCATTATATCTCCCCAGCTTGATTGTCATGTTAATTTATACCTTTGACAATTCTCTAAAGCGTGGAATCCTTTTTAACTCCCCGGCGAGTTTTTAATAGATTTACTTTGGAGTCTTTTTTAGTCCCTTGTGGACTCTTGGGTTGTCAAGTTAACATTATACCTCTGACAATTTCTTTCAAAACTCTTCCAAGAAAATGCTAAATTCCCCACAAAGTATCAAATCATATTCCTTAGTGGAATAACTTATTTCATAATCATGTCTAGTTCATCACCTCTGAATGGCAAGACTCTAAGCTTGGTGGCTTCTCAATCGGTTATGTCCATGTTAACTCTGAACTGACAGATAACCAAGCCTATCTTCTAGTCAGGTAGGGATTACCTTTTTGCCGTCATGTCTAGCTCATCACCTTTGAACGGCAAGACTCTAAGCTTGGTGGTTTCTCAATCGGTTATGTTCATGTTAACCTCTGAACCAACAGATAACCAAGTCTTATCTTCCAATCTGGTAGGGACTACCCTCCCTCCGTTACGTCCAGTTCACCACCTCTGAATGGCAGGGCTCTGATCTGATGTTTCTTAGTCGGTTATGTTCAGTTATCACCTCTGAACTGACGGGTGCACAGATCTCCTCCTTTCTATGGTACTCAAATTGTCATGTCTAGTTCGCCATCTCTGAACAGACGAGTCTATAAGCTTGTTCTTTTTTCTCTCGTCAGGGCCAGGAGTTCTTTGCTGTCAAATTAATATGACTACCTCTGAATAGTGAATTGCGAGCCTGGTGTCTCTTAGTTGGTCACATCCAGTTTATTACTTCTAAACTGACGGGTGCCCAAATCCAATTCACCCTTGCAGTCCCTAATGGGCTAGCTGCTAAATTAATACGATTACCTCTGGTAGCGGATTCGGAATTTAGTGTGTCTTAGTCTATCACGTCCAGTTTATCACCATTGAATAGACGGGTCCCTAAAATCAGGTTCACCTTTTCTTTGCCGTTGTGTCCACTTTATTACCTCTGAATGATAAATTCCTAGCTTTGTGGCTTTTCAATCAGCATGTCCAGTTCATCACCTCTACACTGACAGATAGCCAAGTTTTGCCTTTTTGTTTACTGTTCCATCCAGTTCATCACCTCGGAACAGCAAACATCCGGAATTGGTAATCTCTAATCTGTTATGTCCAGTTTATCACCTCTGAACCGATGATTCGCTAATCTCAACCTTCTTTTTGTTGCCATGTCCAGTTCATCACCTCTGAACAATAAATACTCTGAGTTTGGTAATACTCGATCGAATATGTCCAGTTCATTACCTCTGAACAGACGAGTATCCAATCTTACTTTTCTTTATCATTACGTCCAGTTTGTCACCTCTGAACGGAAAGATTTTGGGTCTAATAACTCCTAATTTGTTACGTCTAGCCAATCACCTATGTACAGACGGACAATTAGACCTATATTTCTTTTATCCCCAGTAGGCAAGTCATATTCAAGGTTAGTCTTGATTTTGATTTTAATTCCTTTGGGAATTTTATTTGGTGAAAATTTACTTTTCTTTAAGTTCTTTTTGAAGAACTTACATGCTAAATTTTTTCTCATATGAAAAACTTAAAAGGCAAAGAGAAAGAGCAAAAAAAGGACACCAGACAAGTCATTGATCAAAAGCAAATTTGATTGATTGATGAAAAGTACAAAGAAGATACAAGGGTATTACAATGAGATCATCTCTCATACAATTCAGTCTTTACTTCGAAAGTAGGCAACTCATTGCTCTACATCCAGAACAGTAGATCTGCTTCCACTCTCTCTTTTTTGAACGATGATGTTTCTCGAGGTCGAAATACAGTGGACATCCTAATTCCTCCAGACCAACTGGACACGAAAAGTCTCCCCCTTGCACAAGGTCGTAATCCTTTGCTTAATAGAAGATTTTGCCACCAGAAAGTCATCCAATGAGCATGGGTCCTTCGTCGCTGTCACTTTCTTGAACAAGATTGGTGAAGGGAGGATCTGAAACCTTACTGGTAATATCCTCTTCCCTATGACTTCAAATGTCCTGTGTAGAGACTCAGCAAAGGCGAGATATTAATGAAATAATGACACAGTTTCTCATATACGTTGAGCTCAAAAGCATAAGTCTGCAACTGAGTGGGCCATCCTGTATAAGCAACTGTCGGCCGATGCCTGATATAGCAGTTCTAAATACAAGGTTTGGCCTTTTCAATATGGTCCTATCATCATCCCTGAACATGGTCGTGAAAATGATATTACAAAATATATGTTGGCCACCTCCGAGAATTAGCGCCCTCAGCTCCAGTGTGCTCTTCCTATTGGTAAGTAAAGCCTGGACTTGAAAATGAAGATGCATATTCCTGTCCACCTTTGCCGCCAAGTCAAAGGGATTGCTCAGTGGATCAGCAGCATAATGCGCTGCAAAACAAATGAGAGTATATATGTTAGTACAAGGTAAAAAGAAAGGTGCTAAGTCATAACTTCGCTCCCTGAGCGAAATTAAGACAGATTTGGCTTCGCTCCTCAAGCGAAGCTATCGCACTACACAGAGGCAAAGTGTTAAAAGTCCCAAGAGCCGGCCTGACTTAAAAGCTTAAAAGGCATTTGTACCTTGAGAATTCAAAAAATTATTGTTGTTATTATCACCGAAAGTCCTCAATTAAAGCTTCGTTTTGAATCTTAACCTCACAGAAAGCCCCAAGGTCTACCTTCGCATTCTGTTACATGATAGAATGCAGAAAATCCTAAAGGCTGGCTTCGCTCAGCAGCCTACATGGAAACTTCTCAAATTCCAACATTATCAACTAGCATTAAAGGGAAAACAAGTCCCTAAGAATAGAGAAGGCCGAAGTTAAGGGAGTTAAATTCCCTAAGATCACCATTTTTCAGTAAATCTCAATCAAGTTAATGATGAGATTAGCCAAAAGTTGGCTTGAAGGAAGAGATTAAAATCTCTAAGGGTGAAAATCCTACCGATCATGGATAGATTAAATGAGGAAGGCATAGCCTCCGTCACCATGGAGATGATAACCTTATTATCTAAAGCACCACCGGTGCCGCTTGCACACCAGGGAGTCACCATTCACCTGAAGAAGATGAGAGAAGGGGAGGAAGAGACTTTCCCTCTAAGAACCCTTCAGAAGGAACTCTCCAAGAATATTAAGAGAACGACTCTTTAAGGACTCAACTGATAGACTTTTATAGATAGCCTTGTGCCTCGTTTTCACTGCCTCAAAAGGAGGGCCGACTTTAATTCTAAAGAAGTTGGAATGACTTCACATAAAGCCTCAAGGGCTAACTTCGTATGGAAGTTGAAGGTATGCAACGCAGCTCCGCTGCAAAGATCACCTTCGTGTTTCTGTCACTTGATAGAATGCGAAAAAGCCTAAGGCCTAGCTTCGCTTAGAAGCGCAAAAGGAAGTTTGCCTTGAAAAAAATGGAAAGAGCTAGCTTTGCTTAGAAGCCCAAGCGCCGGCCAAGAAGATGTAGAAAACCCTAAGGGCTAGCTTCGCTTAGAAGCTTAAAAGAGAAACTGTGAGGTTTTTGATTTTGATCTTAAAAATTAAAGGGAAATAAATTCCCTAAAAATTGAAAAGATCAAAATTGAGGGAGATCAACTCCCTGAGATCATTAAAGTACGGTGAAATCTCAAAAATCCTTCGTGGATTAAGGCAAAAATGGCTGCAAAAAGAGACAAAGAATCTCTGAAAGGGGCAAACCCCTACCGGCGATTGGGCATTTGACTGGCGGAGGTGACGGTGCCACCACCGCGGAGGTAGCGACCTCCTTTCCTAGGCATTGCTTTGGTGCCATTAAATAAATTGAAACATTCTCAGAAATCTCGAAGTGAAAAGATTTAGTTCAAATCTCCATAGCTCAGCGAAGCATGAAGAAGAAAATGACTTCTTCTGCAGCCCTTGTGCTTTTATAGGCAACAAGAAGCCTAACTTCGCCTCCTCAAAAGGAGTGCAAGCTGTCGTTTCAAAATTTGAAATGACGGTAGGAGTTCAAGAACCTAAATTAGTGAAGTTAATCAGTTTCGCTCAGACACGAAACTCAACTTTGCATCAAGACTTATTTTAACTCCACTGCAAGCTCACCATTGAACTTCGCTGACAGCTCAGCTCTGCTGTAGGATGATCATATAACTTCACCAAAAGTCCACTTCTAACTCCGCTGAGAGCTTACACAGTAACTCCGCTTAGAGTTTATCTCTGTAGCCTCACTGCAAGCTTGCTTCTGTTGATACATATAGCTAATTCATAGCGCACTGAGTGCTCATTCTCAACTTTGCCTGAAGCTTAATTCTAGCTCTACTGAGAACTTATCTTTTAGCTCCACTAAGGGCTCATTTCTTAGGGAATTCCTAGGTTTAAACCACCCTGGTAATCTAGTTCAGTGCGCAGTACAACCAATAGATTTTTCCTGACCTAAGCAATTTGAGTCTCAGGCTTCAAATTCAAAGTATTTCGAAATCTATACCAATTCATTGCAGACTCACAAAAACTTTGAAGGGGATTTTGTTGACACTCTAAAAGACAAATTCCTAAGCAGCACTTCACCCGGTCCAAACGATGTCTAACTTGTCGACGCTTCAAAAAAGACAAGTTGCAGACAGGCTGAAGACTTATCCATCCCTGATGGACATGATGGTGATTTGGACTCCACCGAACCAGTGAAGCAGACAGTGAGCCAATTGTTGTACTCTGAAGAAAATTCAGAAGCTAAATACTTAGTTTCACTACAAGCTATATTTGCTAGCTTTGCTTGAAGCTCTTTAAAGCTCAGTTGAGAGCCATCTTTTAGCTCCGCTGAAAGTTCTTTTTTTTAAGCCTTGCTGCAAGCTTTAAATATCTCTGATAAAGAGTTAAAGTGCCAGCTCTGCAGATAGTTTAGTAGCTTTGCTATGATCTTAGCTTCACATTAAGCTCTTGCCTTAGCTCCGCAGTGAGCTACCTCCACCGCGGGCTTGTATGGTCATTTTGACCATTTAAATCTCAACACGAGATGAATGTGATCTTTATCACATATTTGGCAGTTATTTGTCTTGATCCAATCACTCCTCAATTAGTTGGAGAGAATCAAGACAAATCTCCTGATTAGTGGAGAAAATCAGGGGATTGTTGCAATAAATCTTAAACCAGTTGGCTAAGTAACTCCGCGTGGGGTCTCTAACTTCGCTCCAGCTACGATTAGCTTCAGCCGAAGCTATCCTGGCTCCATGAATGACGCTAGATCAGATTGACTAAATCAATCTGCTAATTTTTAGGAGTGGTTGTTACACCCCATAATGCCTACAAATAGCCCATTGCTAGGCAGGTTATGGGCTGAAATTTTTCCTATCAAGGCTAAGGAAGGAATTTTTTTGATCAGGCTGCTGGCTGCCGAATGGAGATTCTCAAAAGAAGGTTAGACTTCTCCCTCCCTAGCTTTTGTGCTTTTTAAAAGAACTTTGCTTCTCTTTTTTCAGGGTGTTAATACCCTAAACTTCTTCCTCTCTCAAAGAATTTTTGGAGCCAGGCGAGAAGAAAACCCTAAGCAGAATACTTAAAGACTCAATCATTCGTATCGTCAATGGAACAAAGTGGTCGCGCGCTAACCAAACTTCCACCAGCATACTTCCCTAAAAACTCTGAGAGAAGAAAAATCTTGTAATTTTAATTTCTTTTAATCAATTACTTGTAATTCTCTTCAACTTTTGTAAACTTTTTCTCTGTTTAAAATAAATGGAAAACAATCCACGTATGTGGGTGACTGAGTTTTCCTGCACACAAAATATTATATGTTAGTTTTAAGAATAGATGTGCAAGTCTCAGTTCTAATCCGCGGTAGCAGGGCTATGCGGGTCGTGATCCTCAAGGAGGGACTGCGATGGAAGCGTTAAGAAAGTTATCTCTAAAAATTATCTTTTTATTATTAAATAGTTAGAAAGGAAGTGGTATTTACAATGGGTGGTAGAAAAGAATATGGAGATGAGTTGTATTTAATCTACAAAAAGAAAAGAAAAAGAAAAAGAAAGAAAACTTATCTCTTTAGTCTGCTTGCCGTTTGAACCGTTGCGATGATTTCCCTTTTCTTGGAAGGTGTACAAGCACGGCTTATGGGATCGTCCGCCTTCTTAATCTACTCTACGAAATGAATAACAAGCTATGAAGACCTGTTCATCGCCATTGGGCCGTCAAGGTTCCTTCTTCGGCTAGGTATTCTCGAAGCAGTTGGATCTCATGGTGGGCAAGACATTAGAGAACAAATAGAAGAAAGTAGATACAAGATTAAAATAAGAATAAAAGAAACTAGAATAATACAAGAATAAAATAAAACAAGCCTTGATTTGATTATTAAACAATGGTGGAAAAATAACACTTACACCGACTGTCACCATCAGTACAAGCAGATCCCTTCCTCCATGAATACATCATCTCCTCTCAGCTTTTACAAAAAGAAAATAAAAAATATACAGAGGTGGAAAGAAACCTAAAAACTCTAACTTGGCCTTGGCTCTTCTTTGGACTGTGTACTCTCTGTGTTGCATCTGCAGGGATATTTATAGGTGTTGGAAGATGTAGAGTCCTAGTACAACTCTCCCAAAAAGATCTTATCTCCAGAAATTCAAATCTGTCCTGCAACTTCTTATCATGTTGATCGCCAAAATCAGCTTATCTACGGATTGAATTGGAAAGTTTGATCAACATAAGAGTTGTAGGTCTTCAAGTCTTCTTTCTGGAGCATCTTGAATCATCGGATTTTCATAACTGTAGCAAAAGTTATGATTTAAACACTAAAACGTGTACAGTCTGAATCCGAATTCTTTGAATTTTTATCTTTGCACTCTCTTTGGCTTTTATCCTCATCCTGCAAGAGTTTAGGGTTGGGTAGAATTCTATCCTTCTCTCATCTTTAATAATTGCAACTTTAGCCCTTGCATAATTGCACTTTGACAATTGATATTTGCACTTTTACTCTGGGCTTCAAATATGGGCTTGGATCTGGGCTTTTGGGCTCTTTAGGCTTTATTTATTGTTAACATAATAATTCGAGGCCTGCACACAATAAATTACAAATTATTAATAAATGTGCAGAATTAAATGAATAAATATGAAAATGTGATGGTAAATATGATGATAAAAATGCACTTTCACTACCAATCACACCCCCACACTTATCTTTTTGCTCGTCCTCGAGTAAAAACAAAGAAAAAGAAAAAGTTAATCTAACCTAACTCACTTTCGTAGGAATCACGATTGCACTTAGCACGTGCAACAAGCCGTTAAACCTCTAGGTTACCCTAGAGGACGAGTGTTGTCTCGTGAGGGTTTTCAGCGGATTGCACCCACAAAATCCATAAAAAGGAAAATATTTGAATTATTATTGAAGAGACTAAGTAGTCTATAAGTTTTAGGATCCTCATTTTTATTCATTCTTCAAACCTAGTCTTTATAAAGTCAATTGTTATTCATTTTAGGTAAGGATTAAATTGAATTTCTAATATAGTCTTTTTCGTTACCAAAAGTCATACGCATCCTTGTGAATCTAGGAATTCCTTAACTTGGACTCTCATACCTCTTTATTATTTTTATACATCATCTAATTTTCTTTCGTGTAAGTATCAAGGCTTCTTGAGGCCCTCATACCTAACTAATTGACTATTAGATGTGTTAATATATTTATTTTTTTTTTTATTTTTTTTGGCATGTATAACTCATCTAATTTTCTTTCGTATAAGTATCAAGGCTTCTTGAGGCCCTCATACCTAACTAATTGATTATTAGATGTGTTAATACATATATTATATTTCTTAGTCTTCTTAGGCTTTCTAATCCACCCATGTAACGAACTTAAAGTCGATGGCTCCCAAACCGGTCGGCTTTAGGGCACCAGGTGAGAAAACACCCCGCGGACTCAAATTCGAGTGAACTAGGCCCCAAAACTAAGGATTTTATTTTATTTACTCACCTTTAGGCATGAATACTTATGCTTCTTGAGGCACATGTATCAGCTTATTGGTGATTTTTTTTTCTTTTTTTCTATTTTTTTATGAGGCACAAGGTCTTTGTCTTAGAATCCTAGATATGCATTTGGTATGCATATTTCATTAAGGTAAAAATCAAGACTAATTATTTATTCAATTTCTCTCCTATACCTAAAAATTTAAACAATTTATTTATTTTGACCAAGTTTTTAGAAATCCTAATCGTGATTTTCCTAATCCTTAAAACTAACTTAGATTTCTTTCAAAAAATAAGTCAAAATATTTCCTTTTTATAACATTTTTTTTTAATTTTTTTTTTATTAGCAAATTTTGTTAGTGTCTACTTATGTAGTATGTTAGTAAAGCCCACCCCCACACTTATCTCATGCATTGTCCTCAATGTATGAATGAATGCATATATGCATGAAACAGAACAAGGGAAGGCGGAAGTTACCTTAGGGTGGTGGTTCCGGAGGTGGTCTAATTGGTCCACGAAATGCGGCCCAATCAAGATAACAGATAATTTGGTGGAACCACCAGAAACTTTCCTTACATAACCCACTAAAATATATGTATAATCATTTTTTAGAATTTCCACCCCATCAAATTTCCAAATTTCATAATAAATTTCAGAGTTAATTGTCTCAACCTCCTTGTCCCAAAATGGAGTATGAAAAGATGGAATTATTGACTTGGACATTATAGGTACGGGAACGAATACCGACTCAAGGAAGATGCTCAAATCAAGTAAGGGCTCAGGAGTCGGGCTAGGTTCAAGAAGTGGGTCCATGTCAAGAAATTGAAACTCAAGTCCACAATCTTCTTCCCACAATGAAATGTGACCTAATATGGGTGATATCTCTTTACTTCCAATATTAAGGAATTCTAGCTCATCGCCATACAATTCTTCAAAACTAAGGTCAACATCTTCCGTCAGAATTGTACAATCAGTTTCAGAAGTAAAGAGATTGTGAGAATCTAGGTCAAGTTTAATATGATCTTCTAAAATGGGTGATTCAATTTCATGATGAATTGGAATAGGATCCAATGTTGACTCGGGAAAAGTGAAATCAGGTGGAGACGTCATTATTGAATCAGGAAATAAAATGAATCATCAAGTTGGGGATCATGATCATATTCATGTTCAAGTTCTAATTCATGAAAGGAAAAACTTGCCAAGTTATCAGATTTTGAAGTTTCGGCAAGTTCACATGATGGTACTGAAATAGAATCTTGTTGTCCAAAGCAACTTGGTTCGTCGGCTCTAAGAGAGTGGTCAGCGATATCAGAATTTGCCGAACTGTAAGAACGCAAAGATTGAACCATCATATCTAAATCATGCTCGCGAGCTAATCTAGCCTGAGTCATGGCTTCAAGCCTCTTTGGAATTGGATTTGGAAAGAGGAAGTGAGATCGTGATGAAGTGTGAATCGGTGGACTCACGCATCATCATGTCTAAGATTGATGGTGGTTGTTGCTTGGACTCGTGCATACTCATCATTTCCCCGATAGATGGTTTTCTATTCTGAATGGGTGGATCTGAGTATGAATCTTGGGAAGAATGTGGACTAGATGGATATGGAGGACAATTTGGTTGAGAATTAGACTCGGGGGACTCGAAACCCATGAACTCTGTGACGAGTTGAAATTATTATGGAAATTATAGTCATAAGATGGGGGGTGTGGGTTATACTCATTCGGATAAGACCATTCCGGCACACTAGATTGGTCAAAGTTAGGGTATGCCGGGTTGGTAATATCTGAATAATAGTTAGGGGTGTAATATGGATTAAAATTGGAATTATTCTTATATGCCATATCACACCAACACAAACACAACAAACAAATAAACAAACAAAAAGAAAAATTCTAACCTAAGTTAGGGTAGACCTATGACCTAGACGACTCCTAACTGGTTAGACCGTCCACAGGAGGTTGGGTGCAGACTTTGACCACAAGTTAATCAGCCAGGTCAGGGTAAGAGTGGTGGGAGGTTTTCCGTCAAAGACGTTCCTTAATTAAATAACCACCACACTTCGGCCCTCAATCCCCTTCCTAGACACTGATTTGACAGGAGTCAACTTCCAACACCGTTCCCCCTTAGGATAATCTCCTAATTGAGTCCGAGATGTCCCTAGGGCCAACGTCTACTCTTTTTAGTTAGGCTTGGGTTAGTGAGTGCTTGGGATATGATTTTTGGGCTAAGGAAGGGTGATGAAATCCCCACCTTATCTTGTTAATGGGTTATGCCCTTAAGATGAATTAGTGCAAGTGTACAAGATAAATAGATAAGAATCACTCAAAGCAGAAAATCAACCAAGAGATGAGTCCTATTCTACATGCAATGCGTACGTACCTTGCTCCTCCAGCACTCTTCAACAGTAAATAAAAATAATTGAAAAGACACGTGCCTAATATGCAAACGTCTAATCAAATTTTATTTTTAACAACCAATAATTTACTGTTGAATTATTAGCAATTTACAGGTATATCACAGAACAAATCAGAACAGAGCAGAAAGCAGAATTTTAACTTGAAGCACCCTGCAAAAATTTGGATCAGTAATTCACCACTGTTGCCGCGTTTCCGCGGCTCTGGCCGCGGATCCGCGGCAAAACAGTGGGTTCTGGTGCTCTGCCTTCGAGGGCAGAGGCACAGAATAGCAATATGTCCACTGCTGCTGCTATGTTTCTGTTTCCTGTTCTCCAAACCTGCAAACAGAAAAGAATAAAGAATTAGTTAAAAATTAAATTTTTGTTTTAGAGATAAACTTACCGTCCCTCCCCGGCAACGGCGCCAATTTGTTGACTGAGTTTTCCTGCACACAAAATATTATATGTTAGTTTTAAGAATAGATGTGCAAGTCTCAGTTCTAATCCGCGGTAGCAGGGCTATGCGGGTCGTGATCCTCAAGGAGGGACTGCGATGGAAGCGTTAAGAAAGTTATCTCTAAAAATTATCTTTTTATTATTAAATAGTTAGAAAGGAAGTGGTATTTACAATGGGTGGTAGAAAAGAATATGGAGATGAGTTGTATTTAATCTACAAAAAAGAAAGAAAAAGAAAAAGAAGAAAACTTATCTCTTTAGTCTGCTTGCCGTTTGAACCGTTGCGATGATTTCCCTTTTCTTGGAAGGTGTACAAGCACGGCTTATGGGATCGTCCGCCTTCTTAATCTACTCTACGAAATGAATAACAAGCTATGAAGACCTGTTCATCGCCATTGGGCCGTCAAGGTTCCTTCTTCGGCTAGGTATTCTCGAAGCAGTTGGATCTCATGGTGGGCAAGACATTAGAGAATAAATAGAAGAAAGTAGATACAAGATTAAAATAAGAATAAAAGAAACTAGAATAATACAAGAATAAAATAAAACAAGCCTTGATTTGATATTAAACAATGGTGGAAAAATAACACTTACACCGACTGTCACCATCAGTACAAGCAGATCCCTTCCTCCATGAATACATCATCTCCTCTCAGCTTTTACAAAAAGAAAATAAAAAATATACAGAGGTGGAAAGAAAACCTAAAAACTCTAACTTTGGCCCTTGGCTCTTCTCTGGACTGTGTACTCTCTGTGTTGCATCTGCAGGGATATTTATAGGTGTTGGAAGATGTAGAGTCCTAGTACAACTCTCCCAAAAAGATCTTATCTCCAGAAATTCAAATCTGTCCTGCAACTTCTTATCATATTGATCGCCGAAATCAGCTTATCTACGGATTGAATTGGAAAGTTTGATCAACATAAGAGTTGTAGGTCTTCAAGTCTTCTTTCTGGAGCATCTTGAATCATCGAATTTGCATAACTGTAGCAAAAGTTATGATTTAAACACTAAAAACGTGTACAGTCTGAATCCGAATTCTTTGAATTTTTATCTTTACACTCTCTTTGGCTTTTATCCTCATCCTGGAAGAGTTAGGGTTGGGTAGAATTCTATCCTTCCCTCATCTTTAATAATTGCAACTTTAGCCCTTGCATAATTGCACTTTGACAATTGATATTTGCACTTTTACTCTTGGGCTTCAAATATGGGCTTGGATCTGGGCTTTTGGGCTCTTTAGGCTTTATTTATTGTTAACATAATAATTCGAGGCCTGCACACAATAAATTACAAATTATTAATAAATGTGCAGAATTAAATGAATAAATATGAAAATGTGATGGTAAATATGATGATAAAAATGCACTTTTCACTACCAATCAGTGGGTGACACGTTGTTTCGTGTGGTACTTAGTTTCGCAAATTGTAGGTCAATTATCGGTATATTCATGTAACAGAAGTATCATATCAATATCAGTGATACAGGAAATAATCATGTATAAGGATTCTGTAAATATTCATGTAACTGTAATGTTAGAACAATCAAGTCATGAACTCAAGTGAATCTATGAATTGTGACACAAAAACATGAAATAACAGTAACCATTTTAACAAAGAATCCGTGTAATGATTATACAAGTACATGAAACAACAATGTCTAGTGTACTAGAATGTGTGTAATGATGATATAAGTACATGAAATAACAGGGTCCAAATTATAACAAACACATAGAAATGTGCATACAATAGTGATTCACGAACATGAATTAGCAGTATTTGGTGTATCGGTGTATATCCATATGACTCAGGTAACGATGATAGGATAAGTATGATGAATAAGTATCAATAAATCAATATTTATCCTAATAATTTTAATATCATTAACATGACTAATATTACAATGTGATCATATACAGTTATCTAATTCAAACTCTTCACAACCATATTAATAATTATCAATTTATTATTTTGGTATTTCTTTATTCTACAATCAAATAATCACTAAATAT
Source organism: Agave tequilana (assembly GCA_038442645.1). Lineage (NCBI taxonomy): Eukaryota > Viridiplantae > Streptophyta > Magnoliopsida > Asparagales > Asparagaceae > Agave > Agave tequilana. The sequence continues at coordinate 143,762 of JAVJIF010006275.1, read as the reverse complement.
ATATAGATAATTTCATCTACATTTTATTTTATAATGAGAATAACAATAAAATATTATTTTATTAAATATATATTTAAAAAGCACTTACACATATTTATTTACAGTGATTTACTATTTACATGTTTTATTGAACAATAATTACGGTTTATTAATTAAAATCAATAATTTAATTTTAGTTAACATGATGAAATATAATTTATAAAAGAAAAACTGTAACACTTGTATTTTTCTAACCTTCATATTCTTGAATAATTGGAGTTAATAATCTCAAATATAGTGATTTGGGTGATGAATTATTTTAAGTGGTTGTGGTTTAAATATAAAGGAAAGTATATACATTAAGCAAAAAATCAAACGCTATATATGTATATATATTCATATTGTTTAATAAATTCTACAAAAGAAATTGTATACTTCAATTAGATGAATGTTAGAATAAACATTGGAGAGATATGTATACTTATACATACATATTAGTATAAGAATTTATTTAAATAAATAAATAAATGCAAGTAAATTGAGTAAGTGGGAGATGGTTTCATTTTGAGTGGAAGGTGAGGATGGAACCTTGGAATTGAGGAGTGAAGTGGAGGATGGAGATGGGGTTGGTTTTAGAGATGAGGATGGAGATGAAGTTAGTTTTAGAGAAAGATGAAGTAGCAAGAGTAGGAATTTTTGGGGAGAATTTTATTTTTGAGAAAATCAAAAAATTATACCCTAAAGACTTTATCCTCTCCTTCACTCCTTCATTCCCAAAAATCTTCACACCAAATATCACCCAAATTCTTCAACCCTGCTTAAAATCCCTCAATCTCTCTCTTCCTTCCCCTCAATCTCTCTCCTCTAGGGTGAAGCTGTAGCTGCAGGGGGTGGCGCGGCCAGGGCGGCTTATGCTCTATCTACATCTTATCTCTCTATCTCTTTCCTCATCTCTCTAATTCTCTTTTCTTCTTCTCAATATCACTATCTCTCTCAATCTTTCAGTTCTCTCTTCCTTTTCCTTAATATATATATATATATATCTCTCTCTCTCTCTCTCTCTCTCAATCTCTCAATTCTCTCTTCCTCTTGCTCAATTTCACTGTCTCTCTCTTTCAATCTTTTCTCACTCTCTCTCTTCTCCCCTCTCTGGTTTGGCATCAGGGCAACACGTCACGGGGAGGCCGAGAGGGAGAAGTTGTGGAGATAATTTAAGATAGAGGTAAAATCTTTTTATTTTATTTCTTATCTTGATTAAATGTTAAATTAGAGAAGTAGATTATTAATTGATATTAGTATACGATTATCGTGTGTGTTAGGAATCGGGAGAAATAAAGAATCAGCTCGGTACTCGTGGATACATGCGAAGAAAGCTTAAGTAAAAGTGAGTGAAGTTTTACACTAAATAATTGTATTCGGCATGTTAATTACATAAACTTAATGGTAAAGAACTACATCGGAGAATTATTAAAAGAATAAATGGTATACAAAGGCATTAACATGAATACAATTAAATAAAATTCATTGTTAATTATGATGAACGTGATGAGGTGTGTTGTTATGTGTATATGTATGCATATGTGATACGTATTAGATAAGTAAATTGTGTGGGCACTCTCATGAGAACATAATTTAACGATAAACTCTAATTGAGTATGTTATTACCATTAAATATGAAAAGATGTGTATATTTGTTATTGATTTTAGACTTGATGACAATGTATACTTGCATTGTGTGTGTGTAGTGAGATGGAGAAGTTATGATGGGATACATGTTGGGGCATGTGGTGGAGTACTAATTATTCAAATTCATAGTAGACAGGGGGGTGTGCCCGAATAGTATATCCATCCATTTATGACGGACAAAGGGTATGCCCGAATGATATATGTTTATTGAAAAATAGAAATTATTCATGTCTATATATGACTGCTAATGTTTGATATCTATACTATAATCACATTATGAAATGAGAATAATTAATTAAATTAGTTTTCAAAGACCATGTGACCCATACATATTTATGTTTATCATAAAATTTGCATATTTTACATGCTTCATCATTTAATTAAATTTGAAATTGTACGATACTTCACTCACTGAGTTGTTTAACTCACTCCATTAAATTAACCATATTTTCATGTAAGAACAAGGATAAAGGTTTGGTTTAGTGCTAATCGACTGTAGTATAGAAGATCAAGTCACTGTATTATCTCTTTTTTATGACTTTAGATGTCCAAAACTACACTATGTTATAGTTGTTAAAAAAAATTGTTGAACGTTAAAACTCATGTACAAAACTTTGTATATTTTATTATGTATGTGCCCATGTGTTCTAATGTATCTGTGGTTTACCTTTTAAGTGCGAAGGGGTCTCTTTAATAACTTTCTTAAGAGTAGGTGTTGGATTTCGACAACCGGAGGTATGATTCATGCGATGTCACGCCGAAATATTATCATCAACTGAGTGGGTGATTATTTAATTATACTTGATATTGGGATTGATGTGGAGCTGTGGAGGCTGTTGATGATGTGTATATTTATATACTATATTTTGACAAGTGACAAGTTATAGGGAAGATGCTGCCGAAATTTTGAACAATTAATCAAATTATAACTGCTCCTTTGAGAAGAGGATAGTAGAGGATTAGTGTAATTAAAACTGGAACCATTATAAAAAACACTCACTATATCATCACAAAAATGTAGTTCATTTTCTTACGATCGCAACAGCTCGAGAATCGTCGAAATCGGACTCCAGATGCTCAAGATATCACTGAACACTAAAAATAATAAAATAGGTTATATATGTAATTTAAGGGCTTAAATGAAATAAATCATATTTAACAGGGAGTTTTATGCAAAAATTACCTTTATTAAGTTTTGAAGTGGGTTTGGGTTGTTATTGGGATGGGTTTAGATCTAATAACCCAAAGCTATAACTTAAATGAATGGATAATTTGGTTAATGGGTTAACGGGTCGGGTTTGGGTTTTAAAGTGGGGATCCAATATGAGAGAGATAGAGATAGAATGAGAGATTGAGCAACTGAGAGGAGCAGGGAAGAAAAGAGGAAGGCGACGGCCGGGGCTAAGTCGCGGCGGCGACAGTTTAGCCGGTCGGCACATAGGGGAAGAAGAGAGGTAGAGTGAGAAAGAGAAAGGGAGAGAGAAGGGAAGTAAGAGAGGAAAAAGAAGAAGGAAGGAAGAGAAGGCATGGGTGGCGCGACCAAGAACAGGGCAACGACTGGGCTGGGTGGCCGCAGAGAGGAGGAGAAGTAGAAAAAGAAAAGAAAGAGATAGAAGATAGAAAATAATAGAAAGAGAGAAATAGAAAAAGAGAGGAGGTGGTTTTTGCTGCGTGGCCAGCCTGGGCGGTGGCACGGCTACCAGCAACGACGGAGATCATATGATAGGGGAGAGGTTGAGAGGCGTAGAGAGAGTGTGAGAGAGTTTTGAAGTGAGAGGGAGATGGAGAGAGAGTGAAAGTGAGGGAGAGAAAAAGGAGAGTTCATAGGAGAGAGGGGGAGAAAGAGAAGGCGGTGGAGAAAAAGGTCGGTGGAAGAGTGGAGAAAGAAAAAGAAGAATAAAGAGAAAAGAACATGAATTTTTTTAATATTTAATTGGGTGAAATTTTAATTTATTCAAAAAAATCCCAAAAATTCTCAAAAATAAGAAATATTATTCTAAACACTGTGAATCAGATTTATTAAATTCATCCCCACTTGTTAAATAAAAATCCTGGAGTCAATCATCGGTACCGATCGACTTCGAATGCAGAAGATTTTCCAAATAATCCAGAAAAAATTTAGAAAAATAAAAGTATTGAGAATTAATATTAAAACTGAAACTGTAAAACCCCGTTCCCGGGATACGTACCCAGATATGTGTCTCAGTTTTTTTGACCATATTGCTTCAATTTTCTTTCTGTATTTGATTTCGGGTTGTGATTGCTTATATATTTGATATCGGATCTGGATTCTCAGTCCTGAAGTCAGCCCAGACCGGGAACCCGATACTGACATACTGCCCGATTTGACCTTTCTAGTAGTCTGATTTGACTGATTTCAGTTTTAAATACTGTTTTCAATATTTTAGATTTTTCATGATTTTCTGGAATGTTTTAGAATTATTTTGCAAAATCTCCAAAACCGGCGGCGATCGGCATCGCTGATCGATTCCTAGATTTTTAGTTTTCAAATAAAGTTGAATTTTTAGAAATAGATTTCACGTTACTTCTTAGAATATCATTTTCTATCTAAATACATTTTTAGAATTTTTCTAAATTTATCAAAATTTGACCTATTCTGGTGTCGACCGGTATCACCGGAAGATTCTAAGATTTTTAATTTGAAAATCAGATTGAATTTTTCAAATATGATTTCAGCAGGCATCTTAAAATAATATTTTTTATTTTTGAGAATTTTTCGGAACGTTTCTGAAACAGTCAAATTTTACCCTATTAAAATAATAATTTATTTACCGTTCTTTTCTTTTCTTACTTTTCCTTCTCCACTCCTCTACTTTATACTCCTAGGATATCCTATTAATTTTATTATTTAATAATAATTTTTTTATTAATTTTTTATTTTTATTTTTTTTCTTATTTTTTCCTTTTTCCTTTCTCTTCTTTTCTTTCTTTTTCTTCTCTTCTCTTTCTTCTCCATGCCCTGCTCCCCACACCCTGCCAACCCACTCCCTGCAGCAGCTGCAAAATAGCAGCACCCCCTCCATCACCCCCCATTCCTCTACCATTCTCTCCCTCTCCTTTTCCTTCTTTTAATTTCTTTCCCTTCTTCCCTTCTCCATCCTTATCTTCTCTATTTCATTTCTCCAAACCAACACCTCCACCCCGCAAACGGCCGCCTCCATCATCACACCCCCGCCGCACCACCACCGCCCAGTCACCGGTACTACCTCCCCCAACCACCCACTCCTCTCCTCCACCTCCCTTACCTTCAACCACCACCCATCTTCTTCAATTTCAATAAAAACCCATCACTTTACTATTCTTTTCTTCTCCAAAATTCACCAACAACTCCACCAATTCCACCACTCCAACCACACCACCATCATCTCCTTGTCCTCCTCCAACTTCCCACCACCACCACAAACCGCCACAACCGCCACAACAACCACCACCACCATCTACCACCACCACCAACAACTACATCAACAAAACCAAACTCCAACTCCTACTCCACCCTACATTTACTCCCTCCCCGGACTAGGCGCGCCGCCCCCCCCCCCCCACCCCGGCGCCGCCGCCGCTTCCCCCCAGGGCCGCCGACTACCTTCCTTCCTCCCCTCTCCTTCTTCCTCTTCTTTCTTTCTTTCTTTTTTTATTTCTTTCCTTTTTCTCCCTTTCCACTTCTACCCCTCTTTAATCCCCTAATTACTTCTTCATATTTTTCAACATACCCCTCTCCTTTATTTCCTTATTTTTCCTCTTTTAAACATATCCTACACACACCCTCTCTCTCTCTCTCTCTTTCTTACAACTCTCCCTCTCTCTCTCCTTCCCACAACTCTCTCTCTCTTCTCTCTATTCCTCTTTCATTCTCTCTCTAATATATATATATATATATATATATATATATATATATATATATATATATATATATGTTGGCCCAAAGGCCATTAGCCCGACATTTTGATGATAACAAAACATATTTAGTTATGTTTTTAACAATTTTGTTTAAATGAGTTTCAGGTAAATATAATAGTTAAAGTTGACAGCTCCAACACAAGACTCACGCTTTTGGACGTCGCAAAGATTTGGATCCCCAAGCCTAGCACAGTAGAAGCGCTCCAGGATCAAATCAAGAATGAAGACTTCAAGATTTGTATTTTTCTTTTTAGTTAGTATTTTTAGATGATTTTGTCAAAACCTAGATGATAGAAGTAGAATTCTGGGATTGTCACACACACACTTTTAGTATTGCTTCATGGCTTCAAACAAATTTTCATACAAAATTTCTAACCTAATTTTTGGAGAAACATTGTTTGGAAAATCATTTTTAGAAAAACCGTTTTCCATTTACAAAAAGGATTTTCTTCAAAATAAAGTTCAAATATTTTTAGTGTTGATCTATGATCACACTCCAGTATTTACAACTCATAGAACTCTATTTTGTAAATCCCTATCCAAAGAATTTTTACCAAAAATTCCCCTTCCTTTTAGCAGCCTCTGGGAAAAACAGATCTGGCCAAGGCTGGTCGACCGACCCGGTCGACCGACATGTACCACTGTGCATGTGTGCACATCGGTCGACTGACCCGGTCGACCGGGAGCAAGTTTTGCTCTCTGTTTTTCCCGATCGACCGGATCGGTCGACCGACAGAGAGTTTCACTCTCTAGTTGAGATTGCGGTCGACCGTCCCGGTCGATCGACCTCTCAACGGTCAGAAATCTGACCGTTAACGGTCGATCGACCCGGTCGACCGGCGGCTGTCAGAAGTTCTGACAGACTCCAACAGCTATATTTTTCTGAACAGATTTTTGTTGGGATTCTCTCCAACGACTCTTTTGACCCTTGTAACTTAGTTTTTCATCCTCTATAAATAGAGGAAGGTTTCAAGAAGTTTGAGACAAGATTTACAAGCAAAAATTCAAGTTTTCAAAGCTTAGCCTTTTAGCAAAAAGATTTTCAATTGAGCCAAAATTTTCAACCCTTTTCTTGAAGCAATCCTCTACTTCTCTCTAGTCTTTTGCACCACACAATCCCAAAGTATTATCTCATCATCTTGGTTATAGGATTGTGCAAGTGAGCTTTTTGATCAAGTGTGATCAACCTTTCTTCATTGTGAGAAGTTGTGGAGGCATCGACCTCAAGCGAGCGGGTGTGCTCCAAGTGGGTGTTACGGCACCCGAGAGATAGGACAAGTGTGTCCTTGTATTGACGATCTAGTGGGATCACCAATAGTGAAAATCCTTCATCGTGTTGAAGGCGGGGACGTAGAGTGTGGCTCGAACCTCGGAAAATCTTTGTGTTTGCGATTGTCCACTTTTCTCTAAACTCTATTTCTCTATTACTTGCTCTATTAATTGCTTATTCTCTTGCAAGTTCTTTTAATTGTTCTTATTTGTTAATTAGTTTTTAAATCCGCATTAATTGTCATTTTATATCGCCATCACCTATTCACCCCCCCTCTAGGTGATTTCAATTGGTATCAGAGCCTAACCCTTGCATTTGGTTTAACCACCTTAGGGAGATCCTCATTTTTGGCTATATCTATTTGTTGCATTTCTATTTGTTGTGCATCTTATACTTGTATTCATAGCATCCGTTGATTTTTCTAGCATCAAGTCCCCACCTAAGTTTGATGGGTTGAACTTCCCCATTTGGAAGTCAAGATGAACCTCTTTCTAAATCCCTAAGAGTTAGAGTTGCTAGGGTCATCACCAAAGAATTTATTGAACCCCTCACCGATGAGAAAACTTGGTCCGAAGATACCACTAAGGACTATGAGGCCAATGCTAGAGCCCAATATGCATTAACCCAGCTTTAAATGAAGATGACCTATCACGCATCATAAATTGTAAATCGGCATTTGAAGTTTGGAATGTGCTCATTGTGACTCATGAGGGAACGTCCCAAGTCAAGAGATCCAAAATTGACTTGCTTCGTTCTCAATATGAGAATTTTTACATGCTTGAAAATGAATGCATTAATGACATGCTCACCGTTTCACCAAAATAACTAATGCCTTATCTTCTTTAGGTGACACGATTGACAATGATCAAAAGAGTCGGAAGGTCATTCGAGCTCTTCCCAAATCTTGAGAAGTAAAAGCAACTACCCTCAAGGAGCTCAACGATAGGGAGGAGATGGACTTCTCCGGCTTCATCGACAATCTCAAAACACATGAGATGGAGATGAAAGTTAGAGAAGAAAGGGAGGCACCAAAGAAGAAAGCCCTCGCTTTCAAAGCCGTTCCATCTACCCATGACGAGGAGGACTCATCGGAAGACTATGATGAGGATTTTGCCATGCTCATACGGAAGGTGGGCAAGATGTTCTACAAGAAGGGTAGACAAAGCAACTTCCGAAGAGGGAAACCTCAAGGAAGATTTGAAAGAAAGAGGGAGGAACTGGGTCCGTGTTTCCATTGCAAGAAAACCGGACACCTCATAGCCGAGTGCCCCTCTCTACAAGCTACTACCTCAAAGAATGGGCCAAAGAAGAAGAAGGCGATGGTGGCCACATGGGATGACACGGAGTCGGAATCCGAAGAGGAGATCGACGGCGCACACATGTGCTTCATGGCACAAGGTGAGGATGCAACCAAAGTATGCTTAGAAATTCTATAGATGATGATGAATTAACCATGGATGAGCTTGCTCAATTTTTGAAGAGTTACAACATAGATATGAGATTTCACAATCTCAAAATAAGAAATTGAAAAAGGAAAATGATTCTTTGAAAATTAAATTTGAACATGTTTTAAAAGAGAAAAATGATTTAGAAAATTCTTTTGAAAAGATGAAAAAGGATTTTGAAAATTATAAAATATCTTGTAAAGGAAAAAGCCTATTTCATCTTGCAACAAAAATGATTTTCTTGAGATCCAAAAATGAGTTGATGTTTGGACTCAACTTTAAAGAAGTGTGCTTTTGACATGAACAAACTTGAATCTAGGTTTCCCAAAGGAATAACCCAAGGGAAACGCACTCATTATCAACATGCTTCAAAATCACACAAACATGCACGCACACACATAAACATGCTTTCATGTATGGTAGTGATAGAATTTATATATGCACTCATTGTGGCCGCAAAGGCCATTTGGAAAAATTTTGTTATGCTAAGCTAAAAATGATAAATAAGAATATTTGGGTTCGACAAGATACTAACCCTATAGGACCCAAAAAGATTTGGGTACCAAAAGACGCACCGAATTTAATTGATACAGGTGGGTCGTCCTCCTCCAAGACTTAGGGGGAGATGGTGCCCGGGTGGTGGATGCATCAACGCTCAACAAACATATCGTCGCTTGCATCACTATCATAAAGGCACCCATTTTTGGAGAATGCCCTTGGTTTGGTAATTTCTCCACATAAAAGTTTTCTTTTATATATGCATAGGATTGCTAGTTCACTTGTGTGTTATTGTGATATATGTTAGTGTAAACTTGCATTTCTATTGTGTTTGTATGCATGTCTTGTTTAATCATATTATCTTGTTTTTATGCCATATGATTTTTGTCCACATGCTTAGAGTTCGTTGTATATGAATTTTGTCAAAACGAAAATTTATTTTTTAAAGATTTATTTTTAAAAGCAAATAAATAGAGATGGCAATTGCGCGCCTCAACTCATATCTAGAGGAATCTCGAGGAGAAGTTCAGAACCCTTAACAGGGTATTCGGCTTCAACATCTCTTGTTCATTGCTTTATTTATAAATATTTAATAACAAAGAAAATAAATATAATTTTTGGGTGTTTTTCTCAACTAGTATGATTTAAAGAATTTTAACATTTTTTTATATACATGTCTGCTGTGATAGTTATTTAAAATAAAAAAAAATTTCTGGTTTGCTCACTATGCCGTTTTGGGCAAGACCGGTCGACCGGCGCGGTCGACCGATCTGGCCTAGCATAGGGCGGCCGATCGTTCTAGCCTGGTTTATATCTTTTTTAATTTTTCTGCTGCCGGTCGATCGACTGAAGTGAGCTTGCTCTCTGTTTCGGCCGGTCGACCGGCCCGGTCGACCAGGCGACGGGCAGACTGCTTTTTACCCGTTAATTTATATAGCCCTAATCTCACTTTTCTCTCATTTCGTCCGCCGTTTCTTCTCCTCCTCCAAACCCTAACCCCCAAACTCCTTTCTAGCCCTCTCAAACTCTTTCCAAACCTCAAATCCACTCCAAAATTTCTTAGATCTTCGCTTTCATGCCTGGATTTTCGCCTTTTCAGGGGATTTTCGGATTTTCTCCTTGTTTCTCCAAATATTTCAAGGTAAAAACCTTTTCTTCCTAGATCTTGCATTACTCCTTGTTTTCCTTCAATTCTAGTTCTAGATCTAGCCATCATATCATTTATCTTGTGTAGATCAAGCCCTCATTTTGATTATCTTGTGTGGATTTAACCCTAATTTGTTTATCCCTCAAAATGTCTAAGAGGACTAGGTCTGAGAAGGGAAAATCAACCTAAACCCCTTCTCATTCCCACTTTTTGTTTCCTCTCTAGCCGAATATAGGTTTATTGTTCTTTCTTCTAAGAGTGTTGTTTCCGGACGATGTGTGGTAATTAATGACTTTGAACATCTTAATTTAGCACACATTTTGAGGGCTAATTCTCTTGAGAATTTTCTTACCATTAGGGAGTCTGTTTATCCTTCACTTGTTCCTTATTTCTACACTAATCTATCTTTTGAATCAAATAGGATTAGGTCTAGAGTTCTTGGGAAAGATATCGACATCTCTCTCCAAGAATTTGCCCATCTCCTACACCTTTCATGTGAGGGTTTAGATATTTACAATCTAGACCTACATGATTTTCCATATCCGGACGGTGAGTCTGCCCTCACCGCTTCCACTCTGCTTCACGGGGATGATAACCCCGGTCTGGTTAGGAATGAGGAAGTTAAAAGGTATACCCTCATAGCTCAGGTCCTATCCAAGATCATTTTCTATAACCTCCTGCCTAAATCAGGAGAGTATAGCCATGCTAGGGGATCTGTTCCTTTGCTTATCTTCTGCCTTCTGTGAGGCATTAAGATCAATATCCCCAAGCTTATCATCTCTTTCATGACTTCTGACCATATCCATGTCCCTACTCGGCACTTGCCTTTCGGAATGGTCATCACCCATCTCTTGACGCAGCTCCACTTTGATCTATCATCTGAGAGGTCTTGTGAACCTTCTGTTGACATCAACAGCTCCCTTCTTAAGAGGATGCGTGTTGGGGTACGTCATCCTGCTCCCCAGCAGCAGCTTATTGCTCCAACTGTTCATGTCTCAGGCTCTTCTTCTGCTTCTGGCTCTTTCGATCTCTACTCTATTTTGTCCTCTGAGTTGTGGGAGCACCGTGCAAAGATATCCGCTGAGATGCAGGAGCACCGTGCACAGTTATCCGCTGAGATGCAGGAGCACCATACACAGATTTCTGCTGAGATAGTGGCACATCGTGAGGAGATGACCGCGCACTATCAGGGCCTGCGCAATGACATAGGCTATTTTGCTGATTCCATCCGTTACATGGAGTCACATCTTGGCGCATTATTTATGAGGCATAAGGTGCGGGCTCCTGTTCCCACAGCGCATGCTCGACCACTTCCCCCTACCGGACCTCCATTTCGGCCAGGACTCCTGCTCCTCCAGCACCACAGCCAGCTACAGCACCGATTGATTCTAATGAGGAGGCCTCTGATGAGGATGATGAGGATGATTCCGAGGAGGACGGATCTGATGAGGATGGATCTGATTCAGATGAGGAGTGATTCCCCCTATTGATGATGTCAAAAAGGGGGAGAGACATTTGAGAGATTGGGCTACTATGTTTATTATATTTTGGGTTGTAGTATTTTGTTTTATGGACATGTACTTTGAGTTGTATTTTGTGGAGACATGTGTTTTATGGATATGTGTTTGAACATATGATTCTCTCTTTTATATGGCAGTTTTATTTTCTCTATCCATGGCATATGTGATTGGTTATTTTATGTCCATTATAATTCTGTATTTTTTATGTATGCATGGATGGTTGGCATCTGTCTCACTTCATATCCTATATGCCTTTATTTATGCATGTGTATCTCTTTTATTGATTCTTTTATATATGCATGTGTTAAGGGGGAGCTTCATTTGAAGTTTCCACCAAAATATTTGTGATAACTATATATGTTTTGTCATCATCAAAAAGGGGGAGATTGTTGGCCCAAAGGCCATTAGCCCGACATTTTGATGATAACAAAACATATTTAGTTATATTTTTAACAATTTTGTTTAAATGAGTTTCAGGTAAATATAATAGTTAAAGTTGACGGCTCCAACACAAGACTTACGCTTTTGGACGTCGCAAAGATTTGGATTCCCGAGCCTAGCACAGTAGAAGCGCTCCAGGATCAAATCAAGAATGAAGACTTCAAGATTTGTATTTTTCTTTTTAGTTAGTATTTTTAGATGATTTTGTCAAAACCTAGATGATAGAAGTAGAATTCTTGGGATTGTCACACACACACTTTTAGTATTGCTTCATGGCTTCAAACAAATTTTCATACAAAATTTCTAACCTAATTTTTGGAGAAACATTGTTTGGAAAATCATTTTTAGAAAAACCGTTTTCCATTTACAAAAAGGATTTTCTTCAAAATAAAGTTCAAATATTTTTAGTGTTGATCTATGATCACACTCCAGTATTTACAACTCATAGAACTCTATTTTGTAAATCCCTATCCAAAGAATTTTTTACCAAAAATTCCCCTTCCTTTTAGCAGCCTCTGGGAAAAACAGATCTGGCCAAGGCCGGTCGACCGATCCGGTCAACCGACATGCACCACTGTCCATGTGTGCACATCGGTCGACTGACCCGGTCGACCGGGAGCAAGTCTTTGCTCTCTGTTTTTTCCCGGTCGACCGGATCGGTCGACCGACAGAGAGTTTCACTCTCTGGTTGAGATTGCGGTCGACCGTCCCGGTCGACCGACCCGGTCGACCGACGGCTGTCAGAAGTTCTGACAGACTCCAACAACTATATTTTTCTGAACAGAATTTTGTTGGGATTCTCCCCAACAACTCTTTTGACCCTTGTAATCTAGTTTTTCATCCTCTATAAATAGAGGAAGATTTCAATAAGTTTGAGACAAGATTTACAAGCAAAATTCAAGTTTTCAAAGTTTAGCCTTTTAGCAAAAAGATTTTCAATCGAGCCAAAATTTCCAATCATTTTCTTGAAGCAATCCTCTACTTCTCTCTAGTCTTTTGCACCACACAATCCCAAAGTATTATCTCATCATCTTGTTATAGGATTGTGCAAGTGAGCTTTTTAATCAAGTGTGATCAACCTTTCTTCATTGTGAGAAGTTGTAGAGGCATCGGCCTCAAGCGAGCGGGTGTGCTCCAAGTGGGTGTTGCGGCACCGCGAGAGATAGGACAAGTGTGTCCTTGTATTGACGATCCAGTGGGATCACCAATAGTGGAAATCCTTCATCGTGTTGAAGGCGGGGACGTAGAGCGTGGCTCGAACCTCGGAAAAATCTTTGTGTTTGCGATTGTCCACTTTTCTCTAAACTCTATCTCTCTATTACTTGCTCTATTAATTGCTTATTCTCTTGCAAGTTCTTTTAATTGTGCTTATTTGTTAATTAGTTTTTAAATCCGTATTAATTGTCATTTTATATAGCCATCACCTATTCAACCCCCCCTCTAGGTGATTTCAATATATATATATGGGCTAGTAGCATGCTCATACATATTAGCAGACTTCCCAGATTTTAACTCGGAATTGTTCCGATTTTTAGGCGAGTAAATTTTCTGTGATGCTTCATACTTTGCTATCATCGTTTCATGCCTAGTGGTTGCTATTTTAACATCTAATGCATGATATATTGATGTCTTGTTACTACCGTTACATGCTTAATAAATGCTACTCTGAATTTTACTACATGATACTTGACACTTGTTCTCTGACACTTGATATCTGACACCGACACTTGATATGTTATCTTGGCACTTGATCTCTGACACTTGATATCTGACACCGGCACTTGATATGTTATACTTGACACCTGATCTCCGACACTTGATATCTGACACCGGTACTTGACATGTTATTACTTGACACCTGATACTTGACACTTGATATCTGACACCGGTACCTGACATGTTATCACTTGACACCTGATACCTGACATTTGATATCTGACACCGGTACTTGACATATTATTACTTGATACCTGATAGTTGACACTTGATATCTGCCACTGGTATTTGACATGTTATACTTGACACCTGACTTTGACACTTGATATCTGCCACCGGTACTTGACATGTTATTACTTGACACCTGATACCTGACACTTGATATCTGCCACCAGTACTTGACATGTTATCACTTGACATGACACCTGACACCTGATATATGACACTTGACATGCTTTCACATGGTACTAGTACATTTGACTGGATATTGTGACACCTAACTGGATACTATTATACCTGGCACCTATATTATATTGCATATTCATAATTATCACTTTTACGGGGACTTGACATGATTATTATACTGTTACCAGACATTTGGTACTCCTGAACTCCTGTGCTCCTGAACTCCTGTATTCCTGAACCCCTGTAACAGGGAGACTCCTGATATTATACTCCTGATATTGTACTCATGTTGAACCCCATAATTGGATAATCATGGATGTTGGATTACTATATTCACTGTGGACATTATTACTCTTCTATATATATAATAAAATACTCAACTTACACTGGGGTTGGAAAAGCTGATGGATATCGGTATGATGTCATATTTATAATGGTGATATTTCTGAAGTGTCATGTGGGGCGCGTAATCATAAGTCCCCGGAAGCAGTAGCCTGATATCTGAAGTGTCGTGTGGGGCGCGTAATGATAAGTCCCCAAAAGCAGTAGTTTGTACTCCTGAGCCTAGTCCCGGGCAGAGACGGGACCCACTATAAATATGAGCCATCAGATTTATCAGTTTTCAAATAATAATTCGTCTTATTCATAAGTGGATGTATGTGTACTGGTAACACATACCTAAGCAAATAGATCGATGAATAACATAAAACAACCAAACAGTAATAATATTAGGAACATGTGATATTTGGTCTCTCCTTTGTTCGGGTCCTGGTACTAACATATCAGACCCGAGTTAGTTCACTAGAGTGCGAACTCTAGTATGGACTATCAATGATGTGAGGTGCTGGTAGGGAGGCGATTGAAATATCTAACGGTATTGATTATTATTATTGAATAACTTAAAATACAACACATTTATATTCTCCAGTTATAGTGTTATGCCCTGAGTTGACACCCTGCTTTATAACATATGATTTATGTGGCACAATGATTACTACAAACACACTCAAGTTCTATTACTCTTAGGGCAATTCAAGTTGTATGAACTCAGATGACGGCAACATGGGATATGTGGTGTATAGATGAGGGTTTCCTTATTTGGGTTATCCCCTTGACATATCAACCCCATGAATCCATAACCTGAGCTTATACAACTAGTTTTGTTCAGACTTGTACTTATCACATATTTAGTGTATTTATCGCATGCTTATGTGTACCTTTGCTCTCAATACCATTTTATATGCATGTTTTCTGATTCAGACTTATCGATATACATGTATTTACTTCATTTCGGATTTACTATCGTTCCTTTAATTTCCTTTATGTTACTTGTCATTGCCTGTACCTGTACGCCTGAACAACATCACTTCATCATGAACACGTATGACTGCTTGAGCACGCCACTTGGCTTTACCATATGTATTCGCGGGTTGCATGACAACCCTGAATTCTCATGTTCAGATCCAAGAGCATGGACTGCGCTGACCTTACTGTAGCTGATCAGAGTGCGCAGCGGATCTTTCCGTGGTGATCGGAGTGCAGCAAAAGCTTCACCGTAGCTCTTCCTCCCAGCTCTTCTCCTGATTGGCACCCGAGGCCCCTCATGCTGCTCATGAGCACCTCTCAGCTTTGTTATGTATATCTCTTTGTAGATCGTACTTTTGTATTTTCTGGTGATGTAATATTCCTGTAATATTATATCACTCGCTGTGATAACCATGTACCTATACTTTTCTGTTTGAATGTATATTACCACTGTGCTTCCGCACTCTGATTCTTGCCTATACTGATGCTTAGCGTATATACGTGAGGGTATCTCTGACCTGCATATATACGTCGCAGTGACGTCTCCATACCCGCAGGATCGGAGCATCACAGAAACAGACTCAGTATAGCTACCATAAAGGTTAAGTATTTTCACCGTATTGGATACTAATACTGAGATACGTATATCTAGAATCGGTGGTTATACTGTATGAATTCGTGTTCATAAGGACATGGCACAATTGAGGTGTGGAGGGAGAATCATGTTTATTTTTAAGAGTCTTTTATTTTGTTTTAAGGGTCATTTTCATTGTTTTCTTTTTAGGAAGCTTTTTCTTGAAAATTGGAAAAACATTCTACAAATAATTAGCTAGTCTATAAGTGAATGAAGATCCATGAGTAGATCTTTAAAGTGAAATCGAGATGAGAGAGACTTAGAGTCTGAAAATAACGAGTAGAATCTAAAAACTGATAAACCATCTAAATTTTTTAAGTGATTATATTCCCACCAATTACACTAATAGTTCAAAAGCTTGGGATATTGATTACAACTAGAGTATTTCTGAAAAAATGAAAAAAAAATTGAAATGACAAAAACTGGAAAAAAAATTAAGTCTTATTTTATGCCCTTAGTTGCTCGAGCAATTAAGTCCATATGGGTGTTTCCACATCTAAAGTCCTTTTCCATATGGCTTGGGAGTCATTGGCTCAAAACTCGTTACATAGATAGCTAAGAAAGTCTAATAGGATAAGACACTTTATGGACCCAATTATTTTAATTATCAATTAGTTAAGTGCCTTGGCCTCGAGAAGTCTTGGTATTTACGTGAAAGATAGTTAAAAGAGTTTTAAAAAGGAAGGAAACTATAAAAGAAGTATGAAAGTTGGAGTCATAATTCTCAAGCTTAAGAACTATAATCACGGGGTGCACAGGATCTGAGACTTAGGATAGGCAGTATAAAATTTTGGATTGGAGCCTTTATTTTACAGATAATATGATTTCTTGAATTGAGATTGATCTTGAGAATGAAACTCTTAGATACTTAGGATCTAACCAGCTAGTTGACTTGTGTAGATAAAAAAATATTTTTTTTATTTTAGGTTATACTTATTTTTTTTTTTTTGTTTATTTTTTAATCTATGTCCTTCTTGAATTTGTCAATATATTCACTGTAAGCTCTCACGAGACAATACCCGTCCACCAGGGTAACCTAAGGTGTTAACAACTTATTTCACATGCTAAGTGCAATCGAGATTCTTATGAAAGTGAGTTAGGTTAGGCTAGCTTATTTATTTATCTTATTCGTTTTGCTGGAGGACTAGCAAAAGATAGGTGTTGGGTATTTGATTTTCATGATTTATATCATTTTGATGCTCTTATTTATCTATTTTTTATATATAAATAATGCTACTCGGATATGTTTATATTAGATGTGCAGACAACATTCAACAAAGAGAAGAAGTGAGTAGAATGACTGGTTTTTTCACAAAAAGTTCAACATGAAGAGTGTCACTTTCCAAACATGTTGTGATATTTTGATCATAATATTTTCTATAGAACTCCAAATAAGTCATCTAAGTGTTAATGGAAAAGAGAATTCAGACTTCTACTAATTCGGCAATTTGACTGCTCAGAATAGTCAAAGAAGTTCTCCTATTTTTCTGAACTAGGGCTAAATGCAAATACTAAAAGTTCAAGGGTCTAAACGCAATTATCACAATATCCCGCAGATTCTCTTGCTTTTAGTAATTTTTATTTTGTTGATAGGACTTGTTGAAAATGAACTGACTTATTAAAGGTAAGGTTTGGGTTTTAGACAGGGGATTAATTTCGGTTTTTTTTTTTTTTTTTTTTTTTTTTTTTTTTTTTTTTTTTTTTTTTTTTTTGCGCCAGAATTAAGGCGGCTGCGTGTGACTCTCTGGGTTATTGTTCATTTATTGTTTCTAGTTGTAAATTTATGCAAGTTCTATTTGTTCAATTTAATAAAACTTCACTCTTTCTTGTTTATTTCATTGTGTAGATCATTTTGAGATTAGTGTATGAAGGTTATGTTGTGAATTCAGAGATGCCCCGTGATTGGATCAACTGGGACGGCGCAGCAAAAGCTAACCACAGAATCTACTAAGGCAATGCGAAAAAAAGAAGAAAAAGATATTCCAAAGTAGATAAAAAGTCAACACACAATATAACGTAGTTCTACCGATCAGATAGATATGTATACGTCCACGGGAGAAAGAAAGGAGAAACTTTATTAAAACTCTGAGAAGATTACAAGCCCTTGATGGCTATCAAGAATAGTGAACCTTGTGGTTAGGCTTCTCTCGAATATCTCACCTAAATGAATTACACCTTAAGAATTATAAATTCATTAGAATACATTGAAGGCCAACCCCATGGGTTTATTGTAGACCATAGAACTCTCTTAGTTCTAAACAAACTTCATCAATACGAACAATCATCGCCTCAGAATAAAGAAAACACGAATCTAATTCGAATTTGAAAACAGATCAAAAAAGGAAACAGCCAAACCTGACATTAGTCAACTAAGCCAGGGTATTAGTCGACTAATATCATGTATTAGTCGACTGGGCCTAAATACTAGTCGACTACTCTGACAAAATTCGAGAACTCCAACTCTATGTGGCCAACCTAATCGACTATACAATGAATTAGTCAACTAATCCATGTGATTTGACAACTATACCCAGCATTAGTCGACTGGTAATGTGCACAGCTTTTTGTGCACGTCCGTTCTTTGATCTCCAAAGTTTTATCTATCTTCACGACTTATTCCAGTCACAAATCATAACGATCTCCCCTTTGACTCGAATACATCCAAGTCCGATAATAGCCACCATATTCCATGTGCTCCCATCCAGCACAATGAACAAAACTGACTTCATCTCCATCTTACTCTCACTTCTCCATAACCCCCTCATGGGTTCACAAACTTGATTAGGTCGAATAAGTTCAGCCCAACCTAAACTTTATTACCCAATGATCTACTTGATCCGCACAGGATTTATGAGAATTTGCTCCACTATAGGAGTAACGATCTGAACTCTCTTGTTGCGTGCCTAGTTCCAATCTCTCTTTGAGGACAACTGAACATTCGAACTCGAAATTATCATAATCTCTGATTGTTCCACAACCGACGCTTTTGAAGCCGAGGATGTAGGCTATTTAAATATCATTGAGGAAAAAACCTTGAACGCAAGCTTCACCAAACACGAGGGTCACTCCTAACTCAGACAAGAGTCTCAAGTCAGACGCAAGAATGGAATCTCAAACCAAATGCAGACCTCATCATAAAGGGAACATGAGGGTTGTGTTTAACACTAGACGTAACAATCACGCGAGCCTGAGTAGCTTTGCATTCTAGCTCAAACACGGGGCTGAGTGGCGTCACATTTCAACTCAACGTGAGCCTGAGTAGCGTCGTGTTTCAACTTCAACGTAAGCCTGAGTAGCGTCGTGTTTTAACTTCAATGCGAGCCTGAGTAGCGTTATGTTCCCTCTCTCAAATGCGAGCCTGTGAGCTCCGCGTCTGACAACAGAGCGAGGTTCATGTCCAACGCGAGACCAACATTTCTGTTGTAACTGACTCTATTACTGGGTCAATTAACACCCACGTAATGTGGGGAGTTAATCCCTATTATGGAGGGATTCTAGGGGACAATTCTACCTCTGAAACCCTTATAAATAGCTAATAAAACTATTAAGAGAGGAAAAAGAGATTTTTTTGAACTACAAAGAAAAGAAAAATCTAGCAACCTAAAAGTTTAAAAACTTGGAGCATCCAAAGGAGAGAGAGGAAAAAAATTTCTTTTAAAATAAGAACTCCAAAGCTTGTTGCATTCAAGCGGAGTTATTTCAATCTCTTTGAAAGCATCCTCAAGACGATCCAAGAGAAGATTTTCATTTGGCCGATCAATAGAGAACAAGATTCACTCTCTATCGCCACATGAAGAACCCAGTTTTAAATAAAAGAGAGATTTAGATATTCTCCTCCATTTTGTAATCGGATTTCGATTTGTTATTATTTTATTTGTAATCAATAAGAATTTTTACACGCTCAATTTTCGAGAAAATATGTGATAATTGCAATCCACCAACTATAACTTTCGAGTTTCGCAACATATACACATTGCAATACGTTCAGCCTGAAATTTCACATGGGCCTCTTTGGAGACTCCAATAAGATCACTTTCAAAACTGAAACTAAAACCTTCCCCTTGTAGGGCTCCAAGAGAGATGAGATTGTACCTTGATTCGGGAACATGAAAAATTTCTTGAAGAGTAGTGATGCATCCATCATGAGACCGAAACTGAATTGTTCTTTCGTCAATCACCTTTCTTGTAGCAGAATTTTCCATGAAAAACTTCTCCCTTGATCCGAACTGTATGAGAACATATTCCTATTGAAACTGATGTGTTGTGATCATCCAGAGTCAATAATTCATCTATCTTTATTACCAATTAATCTGTCTGTAATGAATAGAACGTTGCACTGTTTTTCCTCTTCTCCAATCAGTTCAATGATATTACCATCTGATTGTTTCTTCTTTCGAAGCCAACAATCAGCTTTATGTGCCCCTTTTATGACAATAGTTGCATGTCAAACTCCTATACTTTGAGTTACCCATAGAAATTCCATTATTACTGTAACGGTCCCAATTTTCAATATCTTCATTTGATACAAACATCTTTATTACTCAATGAATATCATAATCATATCCGATTTCTCAAAAATTTTCGGCAGCATCTCCTTTGTATTTTGTCACTTTGTCCAATGATAGTACAATTACTTACCAGCCCACATGGCTTATCATCAGTCTCAACAAGTATAAATATAATCAATACCCACGCAGTATATTTACAATGATATGATCAAAAACTCACAAGAGAGAACTCAACTTGGTAACTCGTGCCCATGTCATAACTTGTAAATAAAGGAACATTGGGAATGAGCTTTCACAACCATGAGTCCAGACTTTACTTACATACTTCTAGTTCATAACTACTACACCATTACTAAACTAAAATTTATCCATTCATGTACATATAAGTTACACAAAAAGATAACAAAAGAGCAAAACATTCTCAAGGAATCACTATTCTATTAGTGAGTTTAGCTCCGATTCTCCATTACATCCACCTCTTCTTCAAGCAAGATCCTTGCCCTTGGTTTGCCCTGAAAATGTTTAAGCAATAAGAGGTGAGCTTGGAAGCTCAATGAGTAAACTCTTATTTCAATATATTAGAATTCTTCACACTTTAATCATTAGGAAGTAAAGGTTCATAAATAGTAATTGTTATGATTATGACAAAGTTTCATAAGATGTCTCAACTACTATATGCCATTATTCTTGTATTCTCATATATATATATATATATATATATATATATTATATATATATATATATATATATATATATATATATATATATATATATATATATATATTTCTATAGTTTCATACTATTGACTTATAGCTACCATTTAATTCTTCCCTATTAGGAATCCGGAATTGCATACTTTACTTATGTCAACTAGTTCTTACCATAACTAAGGTATAGTTAAATCAATAGATGAATACCCCGTCTCTTACCCTCCGGCTCCTGCCAGTCCCTTCCTTCTATGCAACACTCTTCAATGACGCCGTCTTCTAACTCCACCGGCTCCCGCCGGCCCCTTCCTTCCATACAACACTTTTCAATGACACCGTCTTCTAACTCCACCGGCTCCCCCGGCCCTTCCTTCTTTTCAACACTCCTAAATTAGTAACCCAATACATACAACTCATAGTCAACTACTTACATAAATTAATACTCATATGGAATTATACTAATTATATTGATATGCCAAACATATAAATACGTAGGGAAAAATATTATACCCTAACATAAGATGCATCACTAAAATACATCTAAATCTACTATCAACCATAATAATCCAAACCATGCTATATTCCGTCTAAATACATATACTTATAATCGATTCAACAATTTCTACTGGTCTCCGTTTTCTTTTCTTTTCTTTTCTTTTCTTTTTTTTCCCCTTCATGTTGTGCTTCTTTTTCAATTAACATTTAACTAATTTCTTGGTTCCTTGTGTATACCATTTATAACTACTAGAGTCACCCAATTATTCAACCAATCCGAGTCT
The DNA here is from genome assembly GCA_038442645.1 of Agave tequilana. Taxonomy (NCBI): domain Eukaryota; kingdom Viridiplantae; phylum Streptophyta; class Magnoliopsida; order Asparagales; family Asparagaceae; genus Agave; species Agave tequilana. The sequence goes on along the minus strand of JAVJIF010006275.1, from coordinate 121,804 downwards.
TCATTAGAGGAATTATGTAAAAACAGCGCCTAATCGAACTATAATGAGTCTTTTCCTAAAATAATATCTCATAGCTTAATGCAAGTTTAAGGTTGAGAGTTTACTCACCTGTCTATAGCAAATTCCTCCACTAGATATCCTTCGCTTGTCCTTCCGAACAATAGCCCTTGTGATTAAAACATGAAACTTTATATTATCATCATAATCATCTAAAATTTTAGGAGATTACTAAAGTTTTCTCTAAAAATCACCTTGTTAAATCTTCATCATGAATTGATACTCTTTGGGTGCTGATCTTTGGCTTTTAAATTTCAGATTTGGTCTAAAATCAATCCTCCTCTCTGGATCTAGCCTTGGATGAAACTTTCCCTCCTTTCCTTGAACTAGAACCCAACAAACCCCCTCAAGGTCGCACAGCCAAGCCTGGTTGTGCGCGCGCGCCGTCGCCGGCCGTGCGCCGTCACCGCCGGCCGTGCCCGCGTGCCGCCGGCCGTGCCCGCGCGTGAGGCGCGGCCTGCGCCTTCCCTTGCCGCCGGAGGTGATGAGAGTGTAGGGAGAGGGAGAAGGAGAGAGAGAGAAGAGCTAAATCTTGTGGGGGATTACTCAAGAAGGAGATGAGGATTTAGGGATCTAGGTATTTTGGGTAACTATGAGGGAGAGAAATTTTCTGATGGGAGAAGATGGGGGTAAGATGGGTATTGGGTTTTTTTTTTTTATAGTAATTTCTTTCATTTCATATCTTTCTCCTTTTGCCACATGTCTATACTAGTTTCCCCTTTTGCCACATGCCCCCTCTAAAAATTAGAAGATCCTAACCCTTGATCTATCAACACATGCATACCTAACCCCCCAATATTCCCAAAGGATTTAATTAGTGTCATGATCATAGTTTATAATTATATTAATATACCTACTCATGAAATTAACATATAAACAAGATTATTTATAAACCTAATACCTTCTTATTTGAGTTATTTAGTTTAGAGAAAGTGAATCATTTGTTATAGTATAATACCAAATAATTGGGTCATTAGAGTGTTAAATCAGAATTATTTATACTGGATGTTACAATTACTCATCTTCCTTAAATAAAGAACTTTCTCAGAATCATCATGATGAGACTCACCTGTCAACTGGGTGTCAATTTTGTCCTATTGAGTAGATGCTCCTTAACCTCATTGACCTTGATTGTTGACTTACCTGCATAGATGAGAGCTTCCCTAAAGCTCTTATATGATGAAGGTAAAGACACAATAATAGAAGTGCTTGATTCTTATCTTTTATCTTAACCTCTATCTTATCTCGATCATTGATAATAAAGAAAAATTCTGCAATGTGAGACTTGGTAGGTGTACCTTCATGCATGCGGAGAAGAAAGAGACGCTGCTTCAAATCAATCGATTCTCCAATGACTTCTTTAGATAGTGGTTCTGAAGTCGCTCCTACAACGAGGATGTTGTTTTTCCATAGAAAACTCATCCAACACTTCGTTCGCCAAGCAAAGCTGAATAGTCAACAAGGCTTTCTTATCCCACTCATGTTGTAACACCCGTATTTCCTTAAAACCTAGTTATCCCTAATTTAATGAATAATTGAAAGTATAAAACCTAAGAGGACTGATTAGAGTGATAATCTATTAATGATAGTCGTTGATACACCATTATAAAGAGAGAAATATATACATGTATATAACACAAATACACCCGATTTATACTAGTATAAGAGTATTAAATATTTTTTTATATATGTACAATTGAGATAGTGAAGGGAGTAGGTAAGCATGAGAGGGCTTGATCTAGGATTAGGATGATTTTGATTTGGGCAAGGGACACTTGGAGAAATGAGAGTGGCAAACTTATAAATAGGGCTGAAATCGAATCTCATAAATCTCCTTTCTTTCATCTTCTTTTTCCCCCCAAAAACCACCATGAAAACCCTAGAAGCTCTCCTCTTCATGAGAAACTAATTCCTTGACCCTCCTCCACTCTAAATCTCTCTCCTCTCTCTCTCTCTCCTCTCTCTCTCTCTCTCTCTCTCTCTCTCTCTCCCCCCCCCCCCCTTTTCTTTTTTTCGGCAGCAAGGCCGAGCTCGGCCTTGCCCAGGCCGACCTCAGCCAAGAGAGGGGGAGGTCGCGTCGCCCTGGAGAAGCACCACCTCAGGGGGAGGAGCCACCGGAGGGGAAAAGCTAGGGTTTTAGAAAAGGAGGTTAGGTAGGGTTAGTCTCAAACCTTTAGGGGTGTTCTCCAACTCAAAAAATTGGATTTTGGGAGCTAAATCATCATCCTAAGGTAATTTCTTGACTGAAATTTTTACAGAAAATTTAGATTGGTAATAGTATTTTTTTTAGCTTCATGAACATGTCGATGTGGATACTAAATGTAAACCTATGGAATCTCTTGATTAGGAGTTGTTGTAGGTTGCATTTGGGATCACGTGAAGCCAAAAAACTATGAAGGAATCATCTAAGAAGGTGAGTGGAGTCCTCCCCTAAGCATAGTAGGAAACTAAAATGATAATTTTTATACGGATGAAATGGATAGTATACAAAGGCATTGACATGAAATCGCTAACTAGAACTCATTGTGGCATATGATGAATGTGATGTGGGTGTGTTGTTCTAAAATGTGTATACGTATATATATGTGATACGTGTTGTATAAGTAAATTGTGTAAACACCCTCATGAGAATTGAGTAATCAATAAACTTTAACTACGAGAGCTATTAATATCAAATACAGAAATGTGTATGATTGTTAACGATTGTTATGCTAAATGTTAGTATGTACTTGCATGGTGTGTTGGTGTATATATATTGAGATGGCGAAGTTTTGGCGGGATATATATATATATATATATATATATATATATATATATATATATATATATATATATATATATATATATATATATATATATATATATGGAAGTTTGTGGGGAATACTAATTATTTAGATTCGTGGCGAACATGGAATGTGCCCAAATTGTGTATATTTATTGGAATATGGGAATGCGTTGTGTAAATATTGATGTTTGATATCTATGTTATAATCACATTACAAATTGAGAACAAATAGAATAAAGTAGTTTTCAACTTGCATGAACCATGCTATTCATGTTTATTACATAACTTGCATATTTCACATTTTACATTAATTGACGGAACCATGTCTATTCATGTTTATTACATAACTTTGCATATTTCACATGCTTCATTAAGTGACAGATATTAAAATTTGTATGATACTCCATTCACTAAGCTATGTAGCTCACTCTATTAAATTAATTATGTTATTAGGTCAGAAAAGGGTAAAGGCTTCGTCTAGTACTAATCTCATGTAATACGAAAGCTCAAGTCATGACATCACTCCTTGATAGCTTTTGTTGTATAAAACTATGCTATGCTATGATTGTGCAAAAGTGTTAAACTTAAGACTCTTATGTAAAATGTCTATTCTGTTTGTGTATGCTCCCTTGTGACATAATATATTAGTGGTGAACTTTTTTTTCCGCTTAAAGAGTAGCACATGTAACTTGTTTAAGGGTAAGTGTAGGATTCAAACTAAAGGTATGATGCATGTTCTTCTTCATACTTAACTAGGCGAAGTCACGCCGAAATTATATATTCAACTGTGTGGGTGTTTGTTACCATACTTGATATTTGGATTGCTATTGAGTCGTGGAGGCTGTTGAGGATGATTATATTTTATATGTTGTATCTGGACAAGTGACAAGTTATGGGGAGATGCTGCCGAAATTTCAAACATATTGTAATGACATAATAATCACTTCTCTGAAAATGGATAACTAAAAGATTTTTGTAATTAAACCTCAGACCGTCACACCTGCCAAGTTTCTTCCTTCATGTTTTGAGGCTTTTTTCCTCCCGAGTAGTGCTTTCTTCAACCCGCACTAAGTAAGAATGGCATTCATCCTAATCTGTCACCTGCTGAAATTGATGACACCATCAAATTCTGAATATCGAACTTAATCACAGACATCTTCACATTGATCTTGCTCTGATACCCATTGTTGTGAATTCGGGGAAGCCCCCACGATCGGATCGACTGGGGTGACGCATCAGAAACTAACCATAGGATCTACTAAAGCCACATGAATAAGAGAAGAAGATATATTCCAAAGTAGATGAAAGTCAACACACAATATAACATGATTCCACCAATCAAACAGATCATGTGTCTGTCCATGAGAGAAGGAGATAAACTTTATTAAAATTTTAGAAGAGTATAATGAGAATTACTTACATCTCACACTTAGAAGATTACAAGCCCTTGATGGCCGTCAAGAACAGCGAACCCTTGTGGTTAAGCTTCTCTCACGAATCTCTTACCTTGATGAATTATACTCTTAGGAATTACAAATTCATTAGAATATATTGAAGGCCACCCCAAAGGATTAGTTATAAACTATAGAACTCTCCTAGTCCTAAACAAACTTCATCAATATGAACAATCACCGTCTCAGGATAAAGAAAACTCGAATTCAACTCGAATTTGGAAAAGATTCAGAAAAGAAAACTGTCAGACCCGACATTAGTCGACTAGGCCAGGTATTAGTCGACTAATACCATATATTAGTTAGCTAGACCCAAATACTAGTCAAATACTCTGACAAAATTTGACTCTCTGTTGGACAACCTAGTCGATTATACAATGTCGACTAATCCATGTGATTGGTCGACTATACCCAATATTAGTCGACTGGTAATATGCATAACTCCTTGTGTACGTTCGTTTTTTGATCTCTGAAGTTTTGTCTACCTTCACGACGTGTTCCCGTAACAAATCCTAACAGGTTGTCTTTTACTTTGATCTATGTTCTATCATGTTTATTATTGTTTGTAGTTTATCATATGCGACTAGGTTCTCCTCAAGTGTCTCGGAGGATGACCTAGACTAAATAGGGTGTGGAAGATTAAAGATCTCTCTTAGAGCTTATCACGCTAGATCAAATCATTTATAAATAATGAAAAATTAATTCATAAAATTTATGAAGTAGATAGGCTATGAATTTATAATTAGACAATCAATCTCAGATCATGCTTTGTAGGTTAAATTTACACGCTTTAATTTTCACATGCTTTATAGTTAGATTTAATTACTTATTAGATTAGATTTAATTCTAGAAATGATTATCTGAAAACTATTATAGCTTATACTTGGATTGCCAATTGCAGGATTAGTTGTCCTTTAGAAATAGAGATTTGACACGAAAAACTTACAATAACTAGTTAAGTCAAGACTAGATAGGTTATGACATTAATTTGTATAAATTATGTAAGATCACCTAGAGGGGGGGGTGAATAGGTGATGGCTAATCTAATGGTCACTTATGAACAAATAATGCGGAATTAAAACTAAGATGACCAATTAAAACTTCTTTTAATTAAACACTTATGTATAACACAAGAGTGTTGCCGAATTCCCTTGCGAGGCTCTGGACAAGCTCCTCTAGATTCCCCTTGAATGGGTTGAGGTGCCGCGTTGGCTCTCTTGGTTGAATACTAGTGTTAACAACAATCCCAAGCAGTATGTATATCAATTATGAGCACAAGGAATATATCATGCATATATAAGATGAACACAATGAAAGTAAATGCAAGATATAAAAGAGACAAAGAGAGAGAGAGGGAAGAGTAAGCAATCGCAAACACAAGGGTTTGTTTCGAGGTTCGAGCACACTTGCTCTACATCCCCGCCTTCGACACACGAAGGGTTTCCACTATGCAAGATCCCAATGGATCTCTCCTCGGTGCCGTACACCTACAACCCTCGACTCCCAAGTCCCGTACACACGCAAGCCCCTTAAGCTCGCCGAGGCCGTACCTCGAACCACCAAGAGTTCACACCGAACTCTAGCCACCAACGAGCACACTTGCCGTATCCTCAAAGAACAAAGAAGAAATCTCTTTGATGATCACAACTCTTGATCACCTAAAGAGTACTCTCACTACAACACTTCTATAGGATATATAATCTATGGATGCTCAAGTGTTTGTGTGAGAAAATCAAGGAAAGAAAGCTATGGAGGAAAACTCAAGAAATCACTTTACACTCTCTTGATAAAACTCTTCCTTTTGATTGGAAGTATTTGCACTAAAATCTTGTGGAGAAACTCTTCTAAAAGTATCAGAAATCTGCTCAAGAAGTCTCAAAAATCTTAACCTCAAAACAATATACAAAACCCCCTTTTATAGGCTCCCAGAAAATAGAGCCGTTGGGGCTGTGTCAGTGCTGTCGGTCGACCGCACGGTCGACCGGTTTGGCCTGTCAGCCAGTCTCCAAGTCAGAAAACAGGATTTAAAAATCTTTTATAAAATCCTAAAATACATAGAAATTCTACAAAAATAGTTTTACCAATATACTTGAAAGAACAAACATGCTTGCACAAAATCAAGACATGTTATAGATGTTTTGGTCTATTTTTGTAACTTGAAAATATTAGCTCAATAACCAAAATGTATTTTTCCAAACATGTTTTTCCAAACTTGTTTTTCTAAATCTTCATCAAATACAAAAACAAGATATTTGAGTTCATTTTAAAGCATAGTGTGTATGGATATGATCCACTACACAATCAATAAGAATATCTATGTTTTTGATATAAAGCTCTAATCAAGATTTTGGTTTAAGGATATGAACTATGAAATACCAAAATCCAAGATAAATATTTTGTCTCAAAGAAAATCTTTTAAAAACAATTCTTTTCTAAAAAGAAATCTTTTATGAAATCAATTAAATCAAGAGTTCTATCAAGAGTGTGTGTGTGTGATATAACTTGAGCAATCCACCAACTATCTATCCTTTACATTTTTACTAAAACAAAAATACAAATTCTATACCTAGACCCAAGTCTTCAACTTCTTGAAGTCTTCCCTTGAAGGCTTCTCATCTTCTTGACTTGGTCCAAGCTTGATCCAAAAACTCCTTGGATCACCACATGCAAGCTCCAAATCTTGTTCTTTTATCCTTTGTTGAGCTATGCACCTACTAAGATCTTGATCATGAATCTGTCACTAATTAAACACAAGATCATTAGTAACTATAACTACATGAGTTGATCATCATCAAAACTAGGGTGAAGGGCCTTTGGGCCAACAATCTCCCCCTTTTTGATGATGACAAAACTCATGGAGTATATATGCATGGATTAAAGTAAAGCTTCAAAGAAGCTCCCCTTAACTCATGCATAATAAATAAGCAATAGATATTCAATGAAGCACTTAAAATGTATGCAAATGAATGCATGTAAAACAAAACAAATCTTTTATTTCTTGTGATGCATGAGTAAAAGCACAAGTCAAAATCTTTCTCCCCCTTAAGTAAGGAACAAATACTTCTCCCCCTTAAGGAAATCATGCATATAACTCAAATACTTAATACTTCTCCCCTTTTTGTCAATCATCAACAAAGGGTTCGAAGTTCAAATCATCAAACAAATTTTCTCCCCCTTTTTGTTAAAAACAAAGAGATCAGGAGGGGTAAATACAAATCAATCAATAAAATTTATATGCGATATAAATTCATGAAGAGGAAGACGTTAAGTTAGCTTCCCGACACATATACATTACATGAAAGAGGGATGACAAGCCCTAATTCACATAACGTATAATATGTCATGCATAAGAGGAGATGTGAAGCTCCCCCTACACACGTATATCATGAAAAGAAGAGTTGTCAAGCTCCTCAAATTATAATATACTCAACATGAATCTATATGTAAAGAGATGTTAAGCTCTCCTTGCATATAGGAAATACAAAATAAAAAAAATTTTGAAATTTCTTTATAAAATAAATTTTGAATTTTTCTTAATAACAACAAATTTTGAGATATCTTAGAAAGAGATCATATTATAAGATATCAAATAACACAATTTTGCATGGTTCCAATTGTAAAATATCAAATTTTGAATTTTTGATACCAATTTCAAAAAAAATCCAATGCACAAGCTTATTATGAAATACCAATTTGAAGTCTAATTAAGCTTAGCATTAACAATCTATGTGCTTTAAAGGATACTAATAGTAAAATAAGCACAAATAGATAACATATATGTATGACAAGATAATACCAATAGAAATTGATATAATTTTAAAACATTCATACATACAATCAAAATATGAGTATATACACAACATGAAGTCATATTGATACCAATTGCAAATAACCAATGATACCAATTGAAAAGTAAGCATAAGTGTATACATCATATAATCTACCACATGAAGAATTCGAACTAGTTAAATGAACTTGTTTTAAGAACTAGTACGAGATCCTTCCATCAAGGAATAAGTTAAAAAGTTTTTCATGAAAGATCAATGAAACACAAGGCACTAAAAACACTCTAATCCATAAAGTCCATTTAATGTTTTCAAGAGATGTGAGTGTACTAATGTTATGTGAAGCATGGCATCATGAAAATTACAATAAACTCAATATTCCTTTAAATTTTGAATTATCATAACTTTTAAAACTTGAAAATCATAAAAAAAAATTTTATTAAAAAATGTTTCATAATATATGTATGTTTTGTCAATACAAGAAGCATACATACATATCTCTAACACAATTGAGTCCATATATATAGATTTGCATTAAGGCAAATGACTCAAGAGGTATCCATGTATATCTTAATGTTTTGGCAAAATAACCATATACATGAAATGAAATCACATGATCATAACATAAATCCAAATGGGAATACAAGTTTAAGAATGTAATGATCATCAACATAAGGCTATACTAGTACATCTAATAGGCACAAATAGCATTCAACCCAATCATATATAGATTTATTTGTGGTCCATAAGGTGTCCAAGTATAAATCCAAGTGTGGACAAATACTAACATCTAAACTAATATTCAATACAATGAAGCATCAAAATTTTGAAATCACAAAAGAATTTATCCATAAAATAGGATCATGTGCATCATTGAAGAATAGATAACTAGTTTAAATGGATTTTTGACAAACTAGTTAAAGATCCTTCATAAATATGAAATCATATGTATTTCATGAATAATACTAAATACATAAAAGTTCAAGCACTCATATTCCATAAAGCTCCAAATTATATGTTTTCTTAAAGATGAGTGTTCAAAGGTTATGTAAATAGTGTCTACATGAAAATAGTTATTGAAGCTCAAATCAAATATGACTAATCAAAATTTTTATCAACCACACATAAAATCATTTTTATCAAAACAAATCATCTTAAAAATAATTTACATGGTATATGTATGAATTATACAAATCTAGCAATATGCATACATATCCCAAATATTAAAAGAGTCTATTAAATGTTTGCATGAAGGCAAGAGACTCACGGGTATACATGTATATTTATTAGATTTGAATTAACACCCATATACATGAAGTAAATCACTAAAATAGGTAAAACATGTATAAAAGAGAATCATCAAAACTAGTCTTATACATATGCATAAAGTGGATACAAATGAGCATGAAGTTCAATCATATATATGAGTCAATTGTATTTCACTATACATCTATGTATGAATACAAGTTTTGAAATATTCTACATCTAAGCATGTAAATACCACATGAAGCACATGAAAAATCTTAAAACAAAATCATGAACATGCTATGAATATGACATAAGTAATAGCATGAACATAAAAGTAGGAGTTTAGAGGTTGTTACCAACTCCAAAGCTCCAAGTGTGGTGGTCTTTCCCACCAAGATTCCTTGATAGCAATGCATCCAAATGTTTGTCCATCATGTTCATTGCATTCGCTACCAAGGCACCAATCCTCTCACGTTTTGTGAGAGCCTCCACCTATATCAAAATCAAAGGGTGGGGGTTTGGTACCCATGTTTTCTTGGGTCCTTTGGGGTTAGCATTGTTGTAAGGAACCCAAAATCTATTATACTTAGCAAAATATAAATATGGTTTCTTATCAAACAATATTTTGCTAGATGGCCTTTGCGGCCACAATGTGTACATACGTACACCTTAGTATGCTTATGTGTAGGAGTGTGATCATGTTGTGCAACATAAGCAAATGCATGGTTATGATGTGCATGAATGTGTGGAGTTTGTTTCTTTGAAAACATTGACTCCAACCTAGAATGATTAAAAGCACAAGAGTTCAAAGTTGAACTCAAACCATCCATTTTATTTTTCAAATTCTTAATCTCATTAGTTGTGGCATGTAAAGCATGGTGAGATAAAGAATCATTTTTCTTTTCTTTTGAAAAACATTATCCTTTTCTTTTTCAACAAATTTTCTTTTAAAGATTTATTTTCTTGAAAACAACTTCTTTTTGTTTTTCCACCATAGCAATATCATTTTTCAAATATTGTTCCCTTCACAAAGATCATTCAATTTTGAAAATAAGGAAACATTCTCATTTTTTAAATCTTTATTTTCTTTTTCTAAGCATGCAATCTTAGATCTAAAAGAATCATTTTCTTTAAGCATGCAATCAAATTTCTTTTTCCAACTTTTATTATCTTTTTCTAAGCATGCAATGTTATCTCTAAATGAGTCATGTTCTTTATGCATGCAAGCAAGTTCCTTTTTCAAATTTTTATTATTCTTTTTAATCATGTCATATTTTTCAAGTATAAGATGACAAAAGTAGTGAGCTCATCATATGACATGTTCTCATCATCGGATTCGGAATTTACCTCAAGGGGTTATCCCCTTGGACCATAAAGCATGTGTTTGAGGTGTTGCTTCCAACGTCCGAATCGCTCCCGGCATAATATAGATCCTTTTCGCCAAGGGAGGTGATGAAGTTCCAAGCTACAAAAGCCGAATCAATATTAGCAACCCTAAATAAGTAATCATCATTTAGGGTACTCTTCAAAGCATTTAGGGCTTTTGCATTACCCTCAATATACTTGCTATTGTTAATATATGAATCATTAAATGTAGCAAGATAGACATGAATGCCTAGGGCCTTGAGGAACAAAGACATCTTAACCTTCCAAATTTGGATGTTAAGAATGTCAAAGGTGGGTGGAGACATGAAGTCCATGGTAAGGTGTGTGTGTACAAAATATTGTGATTAGCCAAAAAGGAGGATCTTTAACTCTTAGGTTGTTAGACCCAATATCAAGAGCACTAGCTCTGATACCAATTGTAAGATCACCTAGAGGGGGGGGTGAATAGGTGATGGCTAATCTAATGGTCACTTATGAACAAATAATGCGGATTAAAACTAAGATGACCAATTAAAACTTCTTTTAATTAAACACTTATGTATAACACAAGAGTGTTGCCGAATTCCCTTGCGAGGCTCTGGACAAGCTCCTCTAGATTCCCCTTGAATGGGTTGAGGTGCCGCGTTGGCTCTCTTGGTTGAATACTAGTGTTAACAACAATCCCAAGCAAGTATGTATATCAATTATGAGCACAAGGGAATATATCATGCATATATAAGATGAACACAATGAAAGTAAATGCAGATATAAAAGAGACAAGAGAGAGAGAGGGAAGAGTAAGCAATCGCAAACACAAGGGTTTGTTTCGAGGTTCGAGCACACTTGCTCTACATCCCCGCCTTCGACACACGAAGGGTTTCCACTATGCAAGATCCCAATGGATCTCTCCTCGGTGCCGTACACCTACAAACCCTCGGACTCCCAAGTCCCGTACACACGCAAGCCCCTTAAGCTCGCCGAGGCCGTACCTCGAACCACCAAGAGTTCACAACCGAACTCTAGCCACCAACGAGCACACTTGCCCGTATCCTCAAAGAACAAAGAAGAATCTCTTTGATGATCACAACTCTTGATCACCTAAAGAGTACTCTCACTACAACACTTCTATAGGATATATAATCTATGGATGCTCAAGTGTTTGTGTGAGAAAATCAAGGAAAGAAAGCTATGGAGGAAAACTCAAGAAATCACTTTTACACTCTCTTGATAAAAACTCTTCCTTTTGATTGGAAGTATTTGCACTAAAATCTTGTGGAGAAACTCTTCTAAAAGTATCAGAAAATCTGCTCAAGAAGTCTCAAAATCTTAACCTCAAAACAATAGACAAACCCCCTTTTATAGGCTCCCAGAAAATAGAGCCGTTGGGGCTGTGTCAGTGCTGTCGGTCGACCGCCGGTCGACCGCCAACGGTCATTTTTCTGACCGTTGCAGCCACCGGTCGACCGGCTCGGTCGACCGATAACCTGGAATGAACTGTCGGTCGACCTATCGGTCGACTGGACATTTCCAGAGAGCAAACTCTCTTGGTCGGTCGACCGACCCGGTCGACCGGCCACTGTGCTGACAACGTGCACAGGGCTGTGCACATCGGTCGACCGGACCGGTCGACCGGTTTGGCCTGTCAGCCAGTCTCCAGGTCAGAAACAGGATTTAAAAATCTTTTATAAAATCCTAAAAATACATAGAAATTCTACAAAAATAGTTTTACCAATATACTTGAAAGAACAAACATGCTTGCACAAAATCAAGACATGTTATAGATGTTTTGGTCTATTTTTGTAACTTGAAAATATTAGCTCAATAACCAAAATGTATTTTTCCAAAACATGTTTTTCCAAACTTGTTTTTCTAAATCTTCATCAAATACAAAAACAAGATATTTGAGTTCATTTTAAAGCATAGTGTGTATGGATATGATCCACTACACAATCAATAAGAAATATCTATGTTTTTGATATAAAGCTCTAATCAAGATTTTGGTTTAAGGATATGAACTATGAAATACCAAAATCCAAGATAAATATTTTGTCTCAAAGAAAATCTTTTAAAAACAATTCTTTTCTAAAAAGAAATCTTTTATGAAATCAATTAAATCAAGAGTTCTATCAAGAGTGTGTGTGTGTGATATAACTTGAGCAATCCACCAACTATCTATCCTTTACATTTTTACTAAAACAAAAATACAAATTCTATACCTAGACCCAAGTCTTCAACTTCTTGAAGTCTTCCCTTGAAGGCTTCTCATCTTCTTGACTTGGTCCAAGCTTGATCCAAAAACTCCTTGGATCACCACATGCAAGCTCCAAATCTTGTTCTTTTATCCTTTGTTGAGCTATGCACCTACTAAGATCTTGATCATGAATCTGTCACTAATTAACACAAGATCATTAGTAACTATAACTACATGAGTTGATCATCATCAAACTAGGGTGAAGGGCCTTTGGGCCAACAAATTATACTCTCTGAAACGTGATTAGAAATTTCAAGTAGACCATAAAAGAGAGGTTGATAAACTTTTGCATATTATTTAGTTTAGAGAATTCCATCTTGGATACTTGTTCCTTCTTTTCTGATAGTTTAAAACCGAAAATTCAACCTTTTACATTTGTGATCAATTTGCCTAATTGTGTTAAAAATATAAGAATCACTTGTCCTTGAGGATCGACCTTCGAGTGCTACAACTGATCAACTGTGCACTTGCGATATTTTAAACAGCGAGAGTAAAATCTCCCATCATGTACTTTCAAGTATGAGTTGAGTTATTAATGTTATTAAGTTAAATTATATAATCAGAATTATGGAGATTTATAAGTAGATTGATGTTGGCTGAAAATTATTGGTTTATTATCAAAGTGGTTTAAAATAATTGGTGATGATTAAGATATTAATTATCGTAATTCAGTGATTAAAATTGATACCGTTACAAATTGTATGGTTGTGATTGGTTGGTAACTCTATGGTATCCCGAGATGTATTATAGATAGGGTCTTTTTCACATCGATACCTGAAATCTTTCTAATTTTGTATTCACCCCTGAAATCTTCATATTTTCACATCGAGCCCTCAAATCTTTTAAGTTGAGACAAAAAAACCGACATCTGTTAGTTGTTCAATCTATATGTGAACAGATTTCTAGAATATTCTCTTTTTAGATTTATATGATCAAATTACCCTCATCTCTTTTCCACTTTGTGTGACATCACTTGCAGGTCCACCGCCTCTACCACCAACGTCGTCAAGCTCCGCCACCCTCAGCTTCACATCTTCGGCCCCATCTCCCTTTCCTTCTCCTCCCTCCTTTACCTCAGCAAGCTCAACCTTCGGCCCCATCTCCTCCTCCTCCTCCGATCTCCCCCTCCCTCCGCCTCCTCCGTGTCGTCTCGACCTTGCCCTCAAACTCAGCCTTCTTCTCCTTGAAAACGCTATCGCCCATCTCATCCCGATCGTCACCCTCCCCTCCATCAAGCTCAAACTCACCTCCTCTGTTTTTCCTCCGTTTTTGAACTCATTTACAACCATTAACCTCAACGGTAATTTCTCTCCCACTGCACCCTTCAAAAATATGGCTAGCTCATTTGGAGCATCACAAGACCGACACCGCCACTATCTCCCTCATTCTCCACCTCCTAAATAAGACCATCAATCAACCCAAAATCATGATAATAATTGAGATTTCAACACAAGATTCAATAACAACAAGGCCTCTGGCGAGCTTGATGGGGGCGACGACCTTGGGTGGCAAAGGCGATGGTGAAGAGCTAGGGGTGGGGGGTCGAGCGGTGATTTGGAGGATCCTTTGCCGCCATAGCCCCGACCACCTTCCTCTCCTTGTCCTTCAGATCTAGCCTCTTCGTGCTTGTGCTCGTGCTTGCCAGCATCGTTAAATGGAGAGGAGGAGACTTCGTCTCCGTCAGCGTCCATTACTTTCGATCTATGTTTGTTTGTAGGAGTAGTAGTAGGATTTATATTGAGTGATCAATCATTTGGGGTGGGAGAAAAATATTTCTTGTAGAATAGTGGAGGAAGAATGGGAGGAAGGAGACTTTCCTGCTCAGCCTTCTTCTCTCAGGTTGTGGATTTATTGTTTTATTTGTTTTGTTTTGTTTTGTTTTTCACTTTTTTTTGGGGAGGGGGGGGGGTTTGCAGCTGCAAAGGAGGAGGGGCTCCTGGAGGGAGGAGAGGTCTCAGGGGCAAGGGTGGCGGCGAGAGAGAGATGAGATAGTGTGTGTAGAGAGAGAGAGTGTGTGTGTGTGTGTGTGTGTGAGAGAGAGAGAGAGAGAGAGAGAGAGAGAGAGAGATTTGATGGGAGGATATCACTTTTGTTAGGTATAGAAATGTATTTTCACCATTCCACTATTTAAAAATAAAAAGCAGCTATCAAAGGGTTTTTTTTGTTCAAACTTATAAGATTTAGGAGGTCGATATGAAAATATGAATATTTCGGGGGTGAATATGGAATTTAGAAAGATTTCGGGTGTCGATTTTGGGGAAAAAACTCTTACGGATAATGTATAAGGTACTTTTTGTTGTATAATAAAAGTGATTTATTTTGGGTAGAAATTTAGAAGATTTTTTTTTGGTGAGGAAAATAAATAAATAAATTGATATTGAATTAATTCCAAGTAATCATTCACTACCTTAATTTTAACTCTAATTTTCTATTAAATCTCTCAACTATTATTTGGTATTTTTTTTTTTTCCCAGAGGAGGACAAAGTCAAAATTCTCAGGAAGCCAATATCACATAAATAATATATGAGTTGTAAAGCATTACTTTTGGTCGAGAGCTCTTTCAAATTGGCAACAAATATGAGAGTTTACTAAAATATTGTGGTTACACTCTCAGACTTACAAAGAACGCAAGACGCATGCAAGGATGACACTTGGTTGACAATAAAGGAATTGATACGAGGGTTATATAGTAACGTGGTTTCCAACTCCGTAACGTATGAGTTCCTCTCTCTCTCTCTCTCTCTCTCTCTCTCTCTGGTTAATAAAGTAAATATTGTAGCATGGCATTTGAGTTGGCTTCGGGCTCGAATCTTTTCGGAAATACAACTCTATCTCTGTGGAAGGATTTGATCCGATATTTTTCCACTCAAATACCATGATACGACATTCAAATATAAATTCACTCTATTGAAGTTGATCTATATTATTTAAAGTAATTAAAAACTAAAAATCAATATTTTGAAATTTTTTTTGCAAATCTATCAAATAAGTGCAAAATGTATGTAACACTGTCAGTCAGAAAATCTCTCTATTCAGTCTCCAACCAGACTCAAAAGAGTAAATGAGTGGCGTTTGCGGTGCACGGGGCCTCGAATCCTATATTACTCTATTGTGAAGGTTAAACTAAATGGTTCCAGCAATTAGCAAATGGCGATTATTTTCATATGGGCCACTGCTTTGAGGAAGTTAAAAAACGTTGGCAGCCCAAACCTTTTTGCGCCCAAGAACTTAAAATATTGGGCTAGGTTTTGGGGACAATGTAGATTGTAAGAGCAATCCAAATTGAGTTGCTTAGACTCAGCCCAAAACAAATTCGCAATCTCCTTTGAGTAACACAACCCAAAAGGGAGTGAAATTAGTTTCTAATTTAGTGGGCGAGAATTGGGCTCATTGTTGATGATATTAATTCCTGTTTACACACAGTGGCCCCAATTCTCGCACAATATAAAAGTGAACTTCTTTGTAAGATGTTCAAGTGTAAGCAATGATGTCTCCTCAAAACTTCTCGCAATTTTTTTAGTCTATTTTGGTTGTCGTAACTGGCCGTAATTCATAGTTGTAATTGGTAAAGTCTTTTATAATTGTAAATGAGTTACATGTATGTAAATTTTACGATGTTTGGTTGGTAATATAAAATTGTAAAGTGAGAAAATGTATTGTACTTTACGGTGTTTGGTTGTCGTAATGTATAAGTCGTAAGTGAAAAAGTTGACCACAAAATTAACTATTTAGTGATTTTAAAAGTTTTAATACTGCAAATAAATATTAAAAAAAGTTAAATATTAAAAAATTTAATATTAATATAAAAAAATATTAAAATTTGTATTACCACAAAATTAACTGTAACTGGGCTGTAAGTGAGTGGTAACTGAGTTGCAAGTGAGTATTAGTTGAGTTACGTAAGTCTTTTACGAATTACGGTCCAAACAAACGCCGTAGTTGTAACTGGGTAGTAAGTCATTTATGAATTACGGAGTTTTACGCGAAACAAACGGCCCCATCATATATTAGTATGTAGAGATTGCTACTATGCTAGCACAAGTAATTTTTTTTTTTTTTTTTTTGAGAAGAAGCTCGTGGTTAACCTGAGCCCATACACACCTACATTATTCATATGTCCACCCGTGAGATTCAAACTGGCGGCCACTAAAAACAAACCAAGTAGCCTGACCAGCGAGCCACTGGCGGAGCCGGAGCCGGAGCCGCGCGCGGGGGGGGGGGGGGGGGGTGGGGGGTGGGGGGGGGGGGGGGGGTGTGGGAGGTGGTTGGAGGTTGGGGTGGGGTGGTTGGACAAAGAAAAATCTCCATGCCTAAGATGGGAAAGGCCATCATCTAGTGGGGAGAATCATCTTGTTATCTTCTTGTTGCAGCCTTAACCTAAAAATAAGTCAATAGGGGAGGGCTGGCTAAAAGCACAATATATAATATAATTATTACCTTCAGCTGACCATGGAAATAACCAAACACATGCATTCTTGCAACAAGCAGAGAAAACCCTTTTTCAAATCCCAATTGCACACACCAAGCTCCTTTTCTCTCAAGCTTCACCCTTGCTTCCTAATCGCAGCACTAACAAATTGGAATGAGACAAGGTGAGCAGAGAAACATGCTGACACACAAGAGAAGAAGCACAAAAGTGAGTTGTAAACTGCAAGGCTGCTGCATGCAAAAAACATTGAGTCACATGCCATGAGATCTAGCTTGTCTCTCTTTGTAGTTTTGGCCTTGTTGTTTTTAGGTTCTGAGGACCACAAATATAATTACAATCTGTGAGCAATCTTGTTCTTTAGCTCTCAATTGTTGATTCTTTGGTGCTGATCTCTGTTTGTTATTTTATTATTTATAGCTGTCACCTTGCCAGTCCAAAAACACCACACCCACAAAAGAAGTGGGGCCGTTTGTTTCGCGTAAAACTCCGTAATTCGTAAATGACTTACTACCCAGTTACAACTACGGCGTTTGTTTGGACCGTAATTCGTAAAAGACTTACGTAACTCAACTAACATTCACTTGCAACCCAGTTACCACTCACTTACAGCCCAGTTTACAGTTAATTTTGTGGTCATACAAATTTGTAATATTTTTTTATATTAATATTAAAAAATTTAATATTTAACTTTTTTAATATTTATTTGCAGTATTAAAACTTTTAAAATCACCAAATAGTTAATTTTGTGGTCAACTTTTTCACTTACGACTTATACATTACGACAACCAAACACCGTAAGTACAATACACTTTCTCACTTTACAATTTTATATTACCACTAAATACCGTAAAATTTACATACATGTAACTCATTTACAATTGTAAAAGACTTCACCAATTACAATTACGAATTACGGCCAGTTATGACAACCAAACAGACCGTGAGCCGTCCATTCATCAAAGTTCTTTTGAAGGAAGAAATTAGGGTTCTAATTTCTAGCTAATAGCTCCACAAGTGGTACTAAAATAGCTACATGTTTGGTTTAATTAATTGCAAGTAATGTCACTGCAAATATAACGTTACTGTTTAGTTAGCTGCAATCATAATGCATATACTTATTGTATTGGTGTGTCATGAGAGAGAGAGAGAGAGAGAGAGAGAGAGATGCATGTCTGTTATGTTCTGTTCTGTTCCATTCAATCAACTCGAATGGGTCCTTGATTGCCTTGGAGTCCTTTCTCATTGATGATGCTTGGTTGTGGCCCCACTTTGTCTCCTATCTGCTCTTTCCTTGGCAAAAGTATTTTCAGCAATTAGCACCAAATAATTTTGCAAATTTTTATGAAATTATCACTCTCCTGGTGAAAATTCGAGGACCGGTCCGCTGATTAATCAAAACTGTATGTTTGTATATAAATGGTCGTGACTCTTTTAGGAATGAGTGCAATTCACGAGTAGATTCGAGTTTTAATTTTAGCTTGGAGTCTCTTACTATTTGGGAATCTATTTTTCTTATTGCAAGCTTTGATTCCCCTCGTTTAGAAGTTTTAATAAACTTTTTGATACACTTAGCTATTTTCTTAAAGTGATTTCATAGACTATTGATTGGTTGGTAATTGCTTGGGATTGTTGAAGATTGGGTTAGTTTTGATACAAAGAAAAACCTGAGAAGAATTGACAATTTTAAAAACATAACCGAAATACTATAACAAATACAAATCTAGTTATTAAAGAGCATGTTGAATGGATTTTTGATTTTCCCAATTGATATGAAAATACAATTTGAGTTCTTCCAAATTTGACTATATACTATATTCAAATCTGCGGATACTTGATATTTGAATACATGAAGAATTAGAGAGCACTGACTGCTGACGCAAAACTTATATAAGGATCTCATTTTTTCTACTATCGAGAAATAAAATATAGGGT
>JAVJIF010006275.1:0-97500 GCA_038442645.1 Agave tequilana | reverse complement strand
AGAATTAGGAATAATAAGATGTTTATGAAGGTGTTGAGATCTAATATTGAAAGAGGAAGGTTGATATGTTCATGGTTTTAAAACATGTTAGGAGATTCAAAGGACTTTCTTTTACAATATACAGGAGAATAAATCTTACAAGAGAAGAAGCAAGATTAGAAAAGAGGATTATACAATTATATTTGTCTGATGATTCTAATGAAGCTGAAGAGATATTGATGATAGACATATGAATGGAGAAGATGATAGAAATGTGAATGAAGAAACATTATGCAGCAGATGAGGAGAAAGAAGATGAATAAGTCAGAGAGATGAGGAGATACAAGAGAACATAATGTAGAAACATGGAGGAGGACATCTTTCAAAGTGTGCACATTGAGGATTGTATAGATGAAGATGATATAGGTGATGAAATTCCTTTTGAGAATGTAGAAAATTATAGTGTTGGTGCTGGTAATTGTTACTCTTAAAACGAGTATCATTTAGCTTATAGTTTAGAGGATAATGATTACAATTCAAAGAAATGAGGTTGAATGCGTATAGGAGGCAGTATATAGCACCAACTTTGATAATCTAGAGTTGCATTTGGGGATGAAATTTAAAGATGTCAAGGAATTAAGATTTTGTTTGCAAGTATAGCATTAGAAAGAATTTTAATTATAAATGGTGAAGAATGATCTTGTAAGGTTTGTAACTAAATGCATCAATAAAGCTTGCCTATGATATGTGAGGACCAAGAGATTGTGTGATGGTAAGACAATAAAATTTCAGTGCTTAATAATAAGCATACTCGTATGGGTGTTAATAAATGCAAGAACTATCAATTCACTTCTAGTTGGGTTGCTACAAACATTGTGGGTGATGTTAAGGTAAATCCTAATATAAAACCTTGGGAAGTTATGAGGCTTAATTAATCGAAAATTTTCACTATCCATCAGATATCACATGGTTTGGTGTGAAAAAGAAAAGGCTAAACAAATGATATTTGATAACATGGAGAAAGGATATGATTATGTAGCACCCTGTTCCCGGGATACGTACCTAGATACGTGTCCCGATTTTTTCAACCGTATTATTGCAATTTTCTTCCTGTATTTATTTTTGAGTTGTGATTGCTTATGTTATTTGGTATCGGATCTGAATTCTCAGTCTTAGAGTCAGTTCTGACCCGGACCGGGAACCCGATACCGGCATACAACCCGATTTGACCTTTCTGATAGTCCAATTTAATCAATTTTAGTTTCAGATACTATTTTCTAATATTTTAGATTTTTCATGATTTTCTGAAAATTTTCAGAATTATTTTGCAAAATCTTCAAAACCGTGTCGCTCGACATCGCTGACCGATTCCCGGATTTTAGTTTTCAATCGGAGTTGAATTTTCATAAATGGCTTCACATTACTTCTTAGAATTTTATTTCTATATAAATATATTTTTTTGAGATTTTTCTAAATTTATCAAAATTTGACCAATTCTAGTATCGGCCGGTACACCGGAATATTCCAGGATTCTTAATTTAAAATTAAATTTAATTTATCGAATCTAATTTCACCAGACATCTTAAAATAATATTTACTATTTTCTAGAATTTTTCGGAACGATTCTGAAACAATCAAATTTTACCCTATTTAAATAATAATATTATTTACTGTTCTTTTCTTTTCTTACTTTTTCCTTCTCCACTCCTCTACTTTATACTCTCAGAATATTCTATTAAATTAATTATTTAATAATATATTTATTTATTATTTTTTTACTATTTCTTTTCTTTTCCTTTATTTTTCCCTTTTCCTTTCTTTTTCTTTCTTTTCTTCTTTTCTTTTCTTCCCCCTTACTCCTCCCATGCCCTGCACCCCCAACCCATCCCCTGCAAACTGCCCCTGCAAACTGCAGCAGCAGCAGCATCATTAGCTGCAACACCCCATCCCCCCATTCTCCTCCCATACTCTCCCTCTCCCTCTGCCTCTCTTTCTATTTAACTTCCTTTCTATCTTTCCCTTCCTCCTAATTTCCGTCTTCTTCTTCATCCCTTCCACTCATGACTGCCGCCCCCACCACCTAGGCTGCCACCACCGGCGCCCTAGCCACCGCCGCCGCACCCCCACCCCCCACTTCCTTTCTCCACTTCCATCATCCCCAAATACCTCCCCTCCTTCAATTTCATCAAAACCCATCACCACAACTTCATCTTCTTCTCTAAAATTCTCCACCAAACCACATTCTTCTCCACTTCCAATCCCCCAATCACCACCTCCTCCACCTCCTCCAACTCCCCAACAACCACCACAACCACCAACCACCACCAACTTCACCTCCTTCAACAACAAACACCAACCACAACATCAAAAACACCAACTCCACCACCCCCTCCCCCCGGCCCTAGGCCGCGCGCGCGCTCCCCGGCGCCGGCGCCGCACGGTGGGCTTGGCCACCGGCCATCTCCCTCCTCTCCTTCTTCTTTTCTTCTTTCTTTCTTTCTTCTTTCTTTCTTTCTTTTATTTTTTTCTTTTCCTCCTTTCCATAAATACCCCTTTTATTTCACTTCCCCTAAATACCCATACCCTCATTCCCTAATTACTTTCCCATATTTTCTAATATATCCCTCCCCTTTATTTCTTATTTTTCCTCTTTAAACATACCCTACACACTCTCTCTCTCTCTCTCTCTCCCCCCCCCCCCGTCCTATAACTCTCTTTTTCTTCTCTCTCATTCTCTATCTAATATTTATAATATGTATATATATATATATATATATATATATATATATATATATATATATATATATATATATATATATATATATATTTATATATTAATATATATGGGTTAGTAGCATGCTCGCTCGTGTTAGTAGACTTCCTGAATTTTTCTCGGTATTTCGTTCCGGTTAGGCGAGTAAATTTCTTATGTTGTTTCATGCTTTATTACCATCGTTACATGTCTAATAATTATTATCTTGCTTTTAATATATGATGTCTCATTATGTGAGTTGGTATATGATATACGAGTGATTTCTAAAGTTAGCATGTTTTATGATTACCTGTCGACCGTTATTATGACTCATTAAACCGGTATTATACTGGATATGCCTAGATCTGCTCCCGCTTCGCTCATCTTCACATGGCTAATTAATAGACTAAATTATTATTGTTATAAATATGGTTGTGAAAGAGTTTGAGATGTTTATTTATACTGTTCCCCTGTACCATGTTATATGACCGGATTATTGCCTGATACATGATGTTGTAACTCTTACTGACATGTTACACTTGACACTTGATATCTGACACCGATACTTGACATACTATACTTGACACTTGATATCAGACACCAGTACTTGACAAGCTATGCTTGACACTTGATAATTGACACCAGTACTTGCCATATTACACCTGACACTTGATGTCTGACACCGGTACTTGCCATGTTACACCTGACACTTGATATCTGACACCGGTACTTGTCATGTCCACCTGACACTTGATATCTGACACAGGTACTTATCATGTTATACTTGACACTTGATATCTGACACCGGTACTTGCCATGTTATACTTGACACTTGATATCTGACACCAGTATTTGCCATGCTATAGTTGACACTTGATATCTGACACCGGTACTTGACATATTATCACTTGACACCTGATACCTGACACGGTATATGATACTTGATAATCGACATGCTATCACTTACTTAACATGCTTTCACCTGGTACTAATACACTTGACCTGATATTATGACACCTGACCGGATACTATTACACCTGACACCTGTATTACATGACATATTCATGTATCACTTTTACGGAAACTTGACATGCTTATTATATTATTTCCAGACATCTGGTCCTCCTTAACTCCTGAACTCCTGTATCCCTTGTACTACTGTCCCCTGCACTGTTACTCTTGTTAGTAGCACAGTCATACCGGCGTCCGGCAAAGCATGCCTGATGTCGGGATGACAAGGATGTACCCCGCGATCGTGCTAGCCTCCGACGGATCTTGAATGGAATTAAGTGCCACACGGAGCAAACTATCACACCATACAAATAGTGGGGGCCACCTCTAGAATCCATTCCCCACACAGAGCAAAGTGTCACACCACACACGTGGTGGGGGCCACCTCTTGAATCTGTGGGGCTACCTCCTGAATCAACCCTCAGAGCAAAGTGCCACATGGAGTAAAGTGCCACACCACACACGTGGTGGGGGCCACCTCTTGAATCTGTAGGGGCAACCTTTTGAATCTGTGGGGCTACTTCCTCCCTCTTGCCTGTGCCGCCTGGTGTTAGCGTGATAAGCATCCTCAGTGCATATTAACACCCACATATACCTGTATGATGATAACGCCATGAGCATATATTATTTGGTCTCTCCCCTATTCGAATAATGGTACCTGCATATCGGAGTTCGGATGAGTTCTACTGGAAGTGCGGGCTCCAGTGTGAACTGTCTGTTGGCCCAGAGACCTTCCACTCTAGTTTTGATGATGATTAACTTATGTAGTTATATTTACTAATAATCTTGTGATGTTTAGTTTCAGATCATTAACCAAGATATTAGTTGGTGATTGCTTCAATAAAGAAGTTTTGAAGCCTTTCACATGGTGATTCCAGAGCCCGAGCAACAAGATCATACATAGCACTCGTTGGAGTCTAGCTCGGTGGATCACGGAGTTTTGGAGTTTTAGATCGAGTCGACTTGAAGATGGAGATCGTCAAGAAGACTTAGGTATCCTAATTTAGTTTGTGTTTTAGATCCATGTGTAAAGATTAGAATAGTGTGATGTGCTCAAGTTCACAATACATACACGTTTCATGTTTTGGATATTGTTTTTTTGATTTTTGGTTTAACCGATATTGGTTTTCATGAATAGATAGTATCAATACAAGTTTACATAGTTTTATGTATATTAGATGTGTTCTATATACATGCATGCTTCAACTTCTTAGACAAACTTAGTTTGATATGCCTATTCATGTATTTAGTGTTTTGGTATTTTGACAAAACATATTTTGGAATTAAAAGACAAAAATAATGATATGTATATGTTTCATGTATATTGGACCTATGTCCATATGCAACATGCCTAATAGTGTTTAAGTATCATGTTTTTATATTTGAATAAGTTTTGGACAAAGTTTATTTGAAAAATTAAAGTTTGGAAAAAATACAGGTTTTGGTTTTCGGTAATTTTTTCATAACACAAAAATGGTTCAAAATGTTTGATAATTCTGTTGAAATTTTTATCACATGTTTGTATAGCATATATAATGTTAGAAACTATTTTTGTGGATTTTTAGAAGTTTTATGGGATTTTTTAGAATATTTAAAAACCCAGTTTTCTGACCCAGATTGCCTTCTGCTAGGCTCTGGCGGTCGACCGGTCGGTCGACCGACATGCACAAGCTTGTGCACGTTGGCCAGGTTCAAGGCACGGTCGACCAGCGGTCGACCGGCCAGAGAGCTTTGCTCTCTGGTTTTGGGCGGTCAACCGGGCGGTCGACTAGCTTCTTCCAACGGTCAAAAATATGACCGTTGGCAGTCGACCGGCCGGTCGACCGCCAGCTGCCAGAGCTGCCAGTTCAGCTCCAACGGCTAGTTTTCCAATGGGGCTTTAAATACCCCATTTGTATGGGATTTTCTTAAAGATTTTTAGAGCAAAAAATTTCTACTCTCTAGTGTTTATTTCAGTAAGTTTTCAAAAGGTTTTTGGTGCTTAAAGAGTTCATCTCTATTTGTTTCAAAAGGGCTTGGAAAATTCAAGAAAAAGAAAAGCTTTGGGATTGGGTTTTTGATCTTCATTGTATTCCTATCCTAATTATTTTCCCAATAGTTTTCTTTGAGTTTTTGATTTTCAAACACCTTGATTTCCACTTGAGCTATATCACTCTATCCTATTCTATAGGATCATTTATTTGTGGGAAAAGAGATAGTTTGTGGTCTTTGTAACCACCAAGTTGTAAACCCCTTTCTTTGGTGATATCCCTCTTTGGTAGAGGTGGATTTGGATTGTGGGGTGCTCCCTCTTTGGTAGAGGTTGAGGTTGTGGTTTACTCCCTCTTGGTGAGGTGGAGTTGGAGTTGGAGTTGAAATTTGTATCCCTCTTTGGTGAGGTGGATTGTGATTGTTTGGCTAAGGGCCTACCCCTCGTGTGTGAGGTGGTGATTGTGTTGCCTCGGTGGAGGTTGTATTGGTTGAGAGAGGAGTTCGGTACTCCCGGTTGTATTTGCCCAAAATCCTCGGTGGAGGTTCCCTCGGTGGGAGTCCTAGGTGGACAAGTTAATGGATTAGAAATCCTTCTCGGTGAAGGCGGGGACGTAGAGCTCGGTGCTCGAACCTCGAAACACATCTTGTTGTTTGTGTTTGATCCATTGACTCTTACTCTCTCTTTACTTTGTGTTGTGCATTGCATCATTCATATTACCATATCATTTATATGCTTGTGTTGTGCCTTGCATTGATTCATATTGCTTATACCTATATGCTTGGTTGTGTTTGCTTGTGTGCCTCACTTGTGCCTAAACCGCGAGAGCTTCATATAACACCTCAACTCTTATTCAGAGGAATCAAGAGGAGTTAGTCCAGAGCCCTTCACAGGGAATTCGGCTACACTCGTTGGTTGCACTAAGTGTAGTTGCAAATTAGTTTTAATTTCCGCATTTAGTTCACAAGATTAGCCGTACACCTATTCACCCCTTCTAGGTGTACTTACAATTGGTATCAGAGCCTACGCTCCTGATATTTGGTTTAACCACCTAGGAGTGTGATCTTGGTTTGCTAATCTATCATTTGCATTTGCACGTATATTTGTTTGCACACACTCATGGATTGCTTGTCACCTCCCATGTTCGATGTCTCCAACATTGACATGTGGAAATTTAGAATGTCCATGTACCTAAAAACCTAGGCTTGCATGTTTTCCTTACCGCTACCAAGAAATGCTATCTTGGTAACCGCAATCATATAGGGGCCAATGCACAAGCCCTTGAGGCTATTAGAAGCACGCTTTCTAAAGAATATCTTTCTATTATTTCTAACTATGATTCCGCCTTTGCAGTGTGGAACATGTTGACCACCTCCAAGCTTCAATTGTCAATCCAACCGGAGGATGAATCTAGTGGAGAATCCGAGCCACAATGCTTTATGGTCCAAGGGAATGACTCCCTTAAGGTATATTCAGAATCTCAATTAGATTGTGATGATACTAGTTTTTCTAGTAATGAGCATGTTGATCCTAATACTTTAAATGAAGAACTTTCTATAGTTTGTGAAAAATTGATAGAAAAATAGAATCTTTTGAAAAAGAAGAGTTTTGAACTAAAAATGAAAACAAGGATTTATGTTCAAAACTTGATTTGGTTTTGCAAGAAAAGGTTGAGATTTCTAATGAAAGAGATTCATTGAAATCAAGACTTGAACTTGCCCTAAAAGAGAATGAATTTTTAAAATCTAAAAATGATTGTGAAATAATTTTGAAGAAAAATAAAAACTTGTCTTCAAAAGTTGATTTCGTTTTAAAAGAAAATGATTCTTTAAAAATGAAAATTGCTTCTATTTTCAAGGATTTAGAGGTTTGTTTAAAGAAAAATATTTCTTTGAAAAATGATATAGATACACATGTTTGCCATGCTAGTATAGCTTCACCTAGTTCACATATTGCATGCCACACTTCTTCTTTAATTGAAAATGATATATCTATGCTTAAGAAGAATATTGATTGTTTGGGCTCCACTTTGAGCCAATGTGTTTTGAGTCACACACGTTTGGAATCTTTGTTTCGAAAGAAACAAGTTCCATCTTTGCATACACACCCTCCACGGCATACACATGCTACTCACGGTCACCACCATCACACATTGTATGCTCATGTGTACACTTGTACACATTGTGGACGTAAGGGCCACCTTGCTAAATTTTGCTATGATCGTATACATGATGATAATTTAGCAACTAAATTTGTTTGGGTTAGGAAAGGTACTAACCCCCATGGACCCAAAAGAGTATGGGTACCAAAGACCACCCCTATTGTATTTGATGTAGGTGTGGGCTCTCGCATGACGTGAGAGCGATGGTGCCTTGAGGTGGATGCGTTCCGAGCTTCATGTGGACTATTTGGATACATCACTTTCAAGGGATGTTTTGGTGGGAGGACCGCCTTGGTTTGGAGTACTAAAGAGGTGCCCTCATCGGTTTTGATATCGATCTCTAACTCCCGTTTATATTTACATGCCTTCATATCATTATTTATAGCATGTTTTGATTATTATGAAAATGCCATGATTATTAGATCATTGACATGCATGTATAGCTTTTGAGACACCCATGTTTAATATGAATCATTCTTTGTGTTCTCGCATATGTTTAGCTATTATGTATATCATAGGTCTAATAGCATGTGGATTTACATAATGATCGGTTTTATGTTTATCATGTTGATTTATGTCTTGTTTTATGTTTCATAATTTGAATATATGTTTAAATGTTAGTTTTCATTATGACTAGGATTTATACTTGTACATATAGTGGGCCACAAATAAACTTTTATATGTTAGAGCTTGAACGATTATTTGTACCCATTAGATGTGCTAGTATAGTTTAGTTTTGATGATTCATGCATTTAACTTGTATTCCTATTTTATCCATGTTTTTCATGTTTCTATGTTAAACTTCATGTATATGTCTATCTTGTCCAAACTATTGTTTATACATATACATCCTTTGAGCCACGTGCCTTCATGCATATACATTTGTGGACTCGTTATGTTTTGGATATGTGTGTATACTTTAGTTTGTACTTTACATACATATGCCTTGAAGAAATCGAGTTTTGATGATATTCATGTTTTTAAGGAATATTGAGCTTGAATGTCTATTTTCATTATTATTTGTTTCACATAACACTTGTACACTCACTTCATTTAAAATGTTTCTCATGATTATGTTTTCATGAGTTTGTATGAGCTTTATGGACTTTGAGTGTTTTAGTGACCATGTGATTTACATGTATTTCATGAAATATAATTTTGTTTTATTCCTTACTTGAAGGATTTCGTACTAGTTTAGAAGTTTTTCCATTTAACTAGTTCGTATTCTTCGTTTGGTAGAGTTTTTCAAACATACTATATTTTTCAAATCTATTTTTGAAAACCCCTACCTTCCACGGGCGGTTGGTTGGGAGACCATGCCTTGTATACTTTATATTGAAAATCATTTTAAACATGAGCATGAATGGGTGGTAGGAAATATGAGATATACTCTTGATATTATTGTTGTTTCAATTGGTATCATTGGATTCTTTCAATTGGTATCAATATTGACATTTCTTGTATACTCATATATATTTTTATGTATGTATGCTTTCACTTCAAATTGTATCAATTTCGATTGGTATCTAATTTTTCGTACATATATATATGTTTATGCTAAAGCTTGAATTTTTAATGACCATCATGTTTCAATTGATTAGTTTTCAATTGATATTTTAAATACAAGCTTATGCATCTTTTTAGTTGGTATTTCATAAAGGGGGAGAAATTTTGTATTTTTATTTTTCAATTGGCATTTTGCTTACCGTTGATTTCTACTCCCACACTTTATGTTGAAAATTGATTTTATTTTGATATCATATGCTCTAAAATGACAAATACTTACAATTGGTATCTTTTTGTATCAAGATGCTTATTTGAATACTTCAAATTGGTATCAAGATTTTTTTGTTTTCTCAAATTGGTATCAATGCCTTATTTACTTTCAAGTGGTATATGTTTACTTTCATTTGGTATCTAAATGTACTACTTTGACACATTTTTAATTGGTATCAAATTTATTTTATTGAGAAAATTCGAAATGTTTTAATAAGAAATATGAAAAATGTTTTGATTTATATTGCCTATATGCAAGGGG
The DNA here is from genome assembly GCA_038442645.1 of Agave tequilana. NCBI lineage: Eukaryota > Viridiplantae > Streptophyta > Magnoliopsida > Asparagales > Asparagaceae > Agave > Agave tequilana. The sequence continues at coordinate 87,590 of JAVJIF010006275.1, read as the reverse complement.
AGCTTAACATCTCTTCTATATATAGATTCATGTTGAGTGTATCTTATATTGAGGAGCTTGACAACTCTTCTTTATGCGATGCACGTGTGTAGGGGGAGCTTCACATCTCCTCTTATACATTGCATATTATGTGTTATGTGAATTAGGGCTTATCATCCTTTCTTCATGTAATGCATATATGTAGGGAAGTTAACTTTGCGTCTTCCCCTTCATGAATGTATATCACATATATCTATTTATTGATTTATTTGTTTGACCCTTAGTTAATTCTTTGTTTCAAACAAAAGGGGGAGAAGAATTTATTGATTTGTTTTTACTTTAACCCTTTTGTTGATGATTGACAAAGGGGGAGAAGTATTTGGTATATATATGCATGTTTTTGGAAAAAGGAGTTATGTTATGCATATATGTTTTGTGTTTTTGCAAATAGGAGAAAATTTTTTTGATGTGTTTCACGTTTATCTCCATGCATTTGCATACATGTTCATGAGCCTTCATTGCATATTTATTATGTTTCTTCCTATGCATGAGTTAAGGGGAGCTTCTTTGAAGCTTAACTTTAATCCATGCATATATAACTCCATGAGTTTTGTCATCATCAAAAAGGGGAGATTGTTGGCCCAGAGGCCTTCCACTCTAGTTTTGATGATGATTAACTCATGTAGTTATGTTTACTAATAATCTTGTGATGTTCATTTTCAGATCATTAACCAAGATATTAGTTGGTGATTGCTTCAACAAAGGAGTTTTGAAGCCTTTCACATGGTGATTCCATAGCCCGAGCAACAAGATCATACATAGCACTCGTTGGAGTCTAGCTCGGTGGATCACGGAGTTTTGGAGTTTTGGATCGAGTCGACTTGAAGATGGAGATTGTCAAGAAGACTTTGAAAAACACCTAGAGGGGGTGAATAGGTGTATATGCTAATCTAAAGATCTTTTTAAAACAAGTATGAATATATGATGCAACGATCGCCCAAAACAAGACTAGAAGCCGAATACCCGGTGAAAGGCTCTGAACTCCTTCCTCGCGATTCATCTAGATAAGAGTTTGAGGTGCGTATTGCAATCTTGTTGTATGAGTATTGATCGACAATATAGTAAGAATTGAAATGAATGCAATGATGAAGTGCACACAAGATATATCACAAGGAATGAAAGCAATATCACAAGCTAGAGAAGAAGAGCAATAGAGAGCAATAAGAAAAACAATCGCAAACACAAAATATTTGTTTCGAGGTTCGAGCCACCGCTCTACTCCCCGCCTTCACTGCCGTGAAGGGTTTCCACTATCCACCGAGGAACTTTACAAGGTCTACCGAAGACCGGAGTACCGAACTCCACCAATACAATCCTCTAACGAAGAGGTATCTCAACAAGAAAGAACAAGTAGCCAAGTGATCACCAAAAGGATCACAAACTTCTTACAAACTTCTCTTTACAACTTCCTTATAGAATGAGGAGGGAATTTTTGGCTCTAGAAGTGTAGTGAGAAAAACAAACTCAGTTGTAAATGAAAATTTGCTCGCAAACACAACTGAAAAACAATAGCCAAGAAAGCACTAGAGAATTGAGAGCTTTTGAAACTTTTTCTTTCTTTTGAAAACTTGAAAACTAGGTATGTTTCTTGTATTTTTGCAAGAGACCAATCCCCTCTATTTATAGGGAAAGGAAGGGATTAAAACATGATTTAATTAAGTTTATTTGGTCTAAAAATAGTCCCCAAATTTTCAGAATTATCTGCCAACCAAAAAGCAACCAAACCAGAAAATTACCAAAGAGGAAAGAGCCGTTGGTCGCTGCAGACGGCTGTCGGTCGACCGACCCAGTCGACCGGCCGTCCAATTGGCAACTAGCCGTTGGACACGGTCGACCGGACGCCAAAGGGGAAAATTCGTTTTGAACTGTCGGTCGACCGACCCGGTCGACCGACAAAAAACAGAGAGCAAGCTGTTTTAGGTCGGTCGACCGACAGACGTGCACAAACATGCACGTCCTGGACACAGGGCACGGTCGACCGGCCTGGCCTGGAATAGGTCTGGTTGACCGGCCCGGTCGACCGCCAGGTCTGAAAACAGATTTGAATAAGGAAATTTTCAAGACTTGGGAAAATTTTCAAAATAATTTTGTAGGGATATATGGCTAAGTATCATGCTGTAAAGATAGATATACATGATATAAACAAGATATAAAATTTGTAAAAATTTGAATCATGTATAGAAATCAAAGCATGAACTTAAATCAAAAACCAAAACTAAAAACTGTATTTTTGAAAATGTGTGTGTGTTCTTGAGCCAATTTACCACAACCTCAAACTTTAACAACCTAAGTCTTACATAGGTTCTAGGTGACTACAAAGTCTTCAAGTGGGCTCCTCCATATGTGATCTTGAAAATCTTGTATCTTGAACCCGAAATGAACCGACTTGAGTCAAAACAACCTTCCTTTAGGGAAGAACACTACATGAATCCTTAGAACCCTGAAACACACTTAAACAATAAACATGATTAGTACAAATAATTATATATGTTTTGTAATCATCAAAACTCAATAAAACGGGTGATTGTAACCTTGGGCCAACAATCTCCCCCTTTTTGATGATGACAAAACATATGAGTTATTTTAAAACAATATGGGAAAAGAGCTTGGAAAGCTCCCCCTCAAATTATGCTATGTATAAAAGATAGAAACTAAGAATTTTGGCATAAAAAGAGACATACAAAACACAATGCACAAAAGTTCTTAACACAAAACCTAAAACTCAAAGTTAACACAAAAACTAAAACTCAAAGCAAACTAACTTTTTCTCCCCCTTTTTGTCATACATCAAAAAGGGTAAACATAGTTAAAAAAAAAATTCTTCAAGATTCTATAACACAAATATTCAATTCACCACAAATAAAGGAAAATCTAGCATAGTCTAGTGGTTTTATAAAAATATCGGCAAGTTGAAAATCGGTACAAACATAATCAATATCAATATCACCTTTCTCATAATGATCTCTAAGAAAGTGATACCGAATGTCAATGTGCTTAGTTTTACTATGTTGATTTGCATTTTTAGTCATATGAATAGTACTAGTATTATCACAAAATATTTTAATATAATCAAAATGCAAATCATAGTCAAGGAGAGTATGTTTCATCCACAGAACTTGTGCACAACAAGCTCCGGCCGCAACATACTCTGCCTCGGCGGTTGAAAGAGCTACCGAATTTTGCTTTTTGGAAGACCAAGAAACAAGACAATTACCAAGAAATTGACATGTTCCACTTGTACTCTTCCTATCTACCCTACAACTCGCATAGTCAGCATCCGAAAAACTCATCATTGAAAATTGGCCGGTTTTCGGATACCACAAACCCATTTCAATTGTGCCCTTAAGGTATCTAATAATGCGTTTTACCGCAACTAAATGGGACTCTTTAGGACACGATTGAAATCGAGCACAAAAACATACACAAAACATAATATCCAGCCTACTAGCCGTCAAATATAACAAGCTACCAATCATGCTACGACAAAGCTTAATGTCTACACTTTTACCTTGTTCATCCTTGTCAAGCTTTGTGGCAGTTGCCATGGGAGTTTTACTTGTTCTAGCTCCTTCAAGCCCGAATCTCTTGATTAGTTCCTTTGTGTACTTGGCTTGATTGATGAAGATCCCATCCTTCTTTTGCTTGATTTGGAGACCAAGGAAATAGTTGAGCTCACCCATCATAGACATCTCGAATTCTTCCTTCATGCATGATTCAAAAGCTTGGCAAAGAGTTTCATTAGTAGAACCAAATATGATATCATCCACATAAATTTGAATAATAAGAATATCATTTTCAACATGTTTTGTAAACAAAGTAGTATCTATTTTTCCTTTCTTAAAACCATTTGAAATTAAAAATGATGAAAGCCTTTCATACCAAGCTCTAGGGGCTTGTTTTAAACCATAAAGAGCTTTGTCAAGTTTGAAAACAAAATCCGGATGTGTAGGATCAACGAACCCGGGGGGTTGTTCAACATACACCTCCTCTTCAATAAATCCATTCAAGAAAGCACTTTTAACATCCATTTAAAAAAGTTTGAAATCTTTATAAGAAGCAAATGCAAGTGTCATCTGTATAGCTTCAAGCCGTGCTACGGGTGCAAAGGTTTCTTCAAAATCGATACCTTCGATTTGAGTGTAACCTTGGGCAACTAACCTAGCTTTATTCCTAACAACATTACCCGACTCATCCAACTTGTTCTTAAAGATCCACTTAGTACCATTGTTGGTCTATCGTGGGGCCTAGGAATAAGGTGCCAAACTTGGTTGCGCTCGAATTAATTGAGCTCCTCTTGCATGGCTAGCAACCAATATGAGTCGGCCTCGGCTTCGAGGATGCTTTTGGGTTCAAAGTGAGAAATAAAAGCATAGTGTCCACAAAAGTCATGAAGTTTAGAACGAGTAGTTACCCCTTGAGATACTTCACCTATAACGAGATCATTGGGATGATGTGGATTGTATCTCCAATCCTTTGGAAGTTATTGAGTAGGCTCCACTTCAATTCCTTGAATTTCATTTCCTTGAGCCTCTTTTTCTTTAGCTTCATTTCCTTCATCATCCTTTGGCTTGCCTTCAATAATAGGTGAGTCCTCCAAAGTGACTTTCTCCATGCCTTCATGCAAAGAATCTATTTCTTCAACATTCTTAACTAACACATTAGATTCCTCAAATTTTACATGTATTGATTCCTCAATAGTCAAAGATGACTTGTTGAAGATTCTATAAGCTTTACTAGTATTTGAGTAACCAACAAAAATTGCCTCATAGGATCTTGCATCAAATTTACCTAAGTTATCTTTTGTATTCAAAACACAGCATTTGCATCCAAAACCTTAAAGTATAAAACATTAGGCTTTCTAGAAAAATAGATCTCAAAAGATGTTTTTGAAGTATTTTTTCATAAGAAAACTCTATTTGATATGTAGCACAATGTATTAATGGCCTCGGCCTATAGATAATGAGGGAGACCATATTCATTAATCATTGTCCTAGCCATCTCGTGTAATGTCCGATTTTTCCGCTCAACTACTCCATTTTGTTGTAGAGTTCTAGGACAAGATAATTCATGCTTAATTCCATGTTCTTCACAAAAAGTGGTAAAGGGTAGGTTAATGAATTCACCTCCTCTATCACTTCTTATTCTTAAATTGAAGAATCTTTTTCCTTTTCAACTCTTTTCTTAAAGGCTTGAAAAGATGAAAAGGCTTGATTTTTGTGCTCTAAAAAGAAAACCCAAGTAAAACGCGAAAAATCATCAACTAAAACAAATGCAAAACGATTCCCACTTAGACTTTTGGTTTGAGTAGGACCAAACAAATCCATATGGATCAACTCCAAGGGACGTGATGTCATGATATCCTTGATTGACTTGAAAGAGGACTTGGTTTGTTTCCCAAGTTGGCACGCGTCACAAACGCGGTCCTTTTCAAAGTTCAAGCAATGAATACCTTTCACCATTTCCTTATTGTTTAACCTAGATAGATGGTCAAAAGAAATGTGGCCTAATCTTCTATGCCACAACCAAGAGTCATCATCGAGGGCTTTCAAACAAGTAATATTGCAAGACATATTAGACATATCAATCATGTAAACATTGCTTTCACGAAAACCGGAAATATACATGTATTAGATAGTCTATCAATAACTTTACAAACTAAATTAACAAAACAACATCAAAACCTTTATCACAAAGTTGACTAACACTCAAGAGATTATACTTGAGGCCATCAACTAAAATAATATTTTCTATTAAAGGGGATGTACCAAGTTTAACATTACCAATACCGATGATTTTTCCCTTGGCATCATCTCCGGAGGTGACGGTGCCACCTTCATGGTATCTTGATAGGGTTGCAAAGTTGTTGATATCCCAAGTCATGTGCCTTGAGCAACCACTATCAAGATACCACAACCCTATACGTCGTTGGGCCTTGAAAAATACCTACATCATTTAACAAATTCATTGACTTTGGTAACCAAATTTTCTTGGGTCCTTGAAAGTTAGTATTTCGAACCCAAACATTATGACGAGATGCATTAAGTCTATCATACCAAACTTAACTAAGTGACCTTTACGGCCACAATATGTGCATGAAAATACTTTCCCATACATGAATGCATAATGTGTGTGTGGAGTGTGAGCATGTTTGGGGTGTTTGGCATGATGTAAAGGTTGTGATTTATGAGCATGAGCATGAATAGCATGTGGTTGCTTCTTAGGGGCTTGTTTCTTAGGAAACATAGCCTCAAGTCTATTCTTATCAAATTTACACTTTTTCAAAACTACTCTTAATGAATCAATTTTCTCTTTTAGCATGGAAATCTCATTTTCATTAACTTGTGAAAACTTACCTTTGTAAGAAATCTTATAGTTATCAAAATTTTTTTGTGTAGAAACTAAAGTGGAAAGTAATTCATCTTTTTCTTTAGTAAGAGAGAAAACTTGGTGATTAAGAGATTCATTTTCCTTTTTCATTTTCAAATATTTTTTCTTAAGAAAATCATAGTTATGTGAGAGTTCTTCAAATGCTTCTCCTAGTTCATCCATGGAAAGCTCACAATCAAAAGAACTGTCGGGGGTTACCTTGCTTGTGCTTTCATTAGCCATGAAGCACATGTTGGCGGTGTCAACTTCCTCCTCGGATTCACTCTCGGAATCCCAAGTGGCCTTTAAAGCTTTCTTCTTGTAAGGCTTCTTAGAGGTGGATGACTTGACTTTATCCGGGCATTCCGCAACAATATGACCCGATCTTTGACAATTGAAGCAAATAATTTTCTTCTCTTCTTTACCTTGCCATCTTCTCCTATTTTGAAACTTTGCCTTGTTATACATCCTCCGAACGTTCTTAACAAGAAGTGAGAGCTCTTCATCATCTTCTTCTTCATCGTCTTCGTCGGAGTATGTGGATTGACTCTTGAAGGCAATAGCTTTCTTCTTGGAGGGTGCCATTTCTTCTCTTGCTTTTCTTTCCATCTCATGGGTCTTGAGGTTCCCAATGAGACCTATAAGCTCCATCTCCTCCTTGTCATTGAGTTCCTTCAAGGTAGTGGCTTTGACTTCCCAAGAAGGAGGAAGAGCCCGGATGACCTTCCTTACTCTTTGGTCGTTGCCAGCAGCATCACCTAGAGAAGAAAGTCCATTAGTAATCTTTGTAAATCTTGTAACCATATCATCTATGGTTTCATTTTCATTCATAGAAAAATTTTCATATTGGGAACGAAGAAGGTCTATTTTAGCCCTCTTAACTTGTGAAGTCCCCTCATGAGTGACAAGCAAGTAAGTCCAAATATCATGTGCGGATTTGCAATGAATAACTCTAAAGATATCATCATCATTAAGTGCTTGAAGCAATGCATAATGTGCCCTAGCATTAGCATCAAATTCTTTTGTCTCTATTTCGGACCAAGTGGCCTCATGACCGGTGGGTGCACTAAATGGTTTGGTCACCGCCTTTGCAACCCGGCTTCCTAGAGATTGCAAAAATACGGTCATCTTAACTTTCCATATGGGAAAGTCCATCAAACTTTGGTGGGGTCTTAATTCCTTCGGCCATTTTTACTAAGTGAATGAGTATGAATGTGGTGATTAGCAAATAAAGGATCTCTCTAAGATTATTAAACCAAGAGCCTAGAGACCTAGCTCTAATACCAAATGAAAAACACTTAGAGGGGGGTGAATAGGTGTATATGCTAATCTAAAGATCTTTTTAAAACAAGTATAAATATATGATGCAACGATCGCCCAAAACAAGACTAGAAGCCGAATACCCGGTGAAGGGCTCTGAACTCCTTCCTCACGATTTCTCTAGATAAGAGTTTGAGGTGCGTATTGAAATCTTGTTGTATGAGTATTGATCGACAATATAGCAAGAATTGAAATGAATGCAATGATGAAGTGCACACAAGATATATCACAAGGAATAAAAGCAATATCACAAGCTAGAGAAGAAGAGCAATAGAGAGCAATAAGAAAAACAATCGCAACCGCTCTACTCCCCGCCTTCACCGCCGTGAAGGGTTTCCACTATCCACCGAGGAACTTTACAAGGTCTACCGAAGACCGGAGTACCGAACTCCACCAATACAATCCTCTACCGAAGAGGTATCTCAACAAGAAAGAACAAGTAGCCAAGTGATCACCAAAGGATCACAAACTTCTTACAAACTTCTCTTTACAACTTCCTTATAGAATGAGGAGGGAATTTTTGGCTCTAGAAGTGTAGTGAGAAAAACAAACTTAGTTGTAAATGAAAATTGCTTGCAAACACAACTGAAAAATAATAGCCAAGAAAGCACTAGAGAATTGAGAGCTTTTGAAACTTTTTCTTTCTTTTGAAAACTTGAAACTAGGTATGTTTCTTGTATTTTTGCAATAGACCAATCCCCTCTATTTATAGGGAAAGGAAGGGATTAAAACATGATTTAATTAAGTTTATTTGGTCTAAAAATAGTCCCCAAATTTTCAAAATTATCTGCCAACCAAAAAAGCAACCAAACCAGAAAATCACCAAAGAGGAAAGAGCCGTTGGTCGCTGCAGACGGTTGTCGGTTGACCGGTCCAGTCGACCGGCCGTCCAATTGGCAACTAGCCGTTGGACACGGTCGACCGGTCGGTCGACCGGACGCCAAAGGGGAAAATTCGTTTTGAACTGTCGGTCGACCGACCCGGTCGACCAACAAAAAACAGAGAGCAAGTTGTTTCAGGTCGGTCGATCGACAGACGTGCACGTCTTGGGCACAGGGCGCGGTCGACCGGCCGGTCGACCGGCCTGGCCTGGAATAGGTCCGGTCGACCAGCCCGGTCGACCGCCAGGTCTGAAAACAGATTTGAATAAGGAAATTTTTTGGACTTGAGAAAATTTTCAAAATAATTTTGTAGGGATATATGGCTAAGTATCATGCTGTAAAGATAGATATACATGATATAAACAAGATATAAAATTTGTAAAAATTTGAATCATGTATAGAAATCAAAGCATGAACTTAAATCAAATACCAAAACTAAAAACTGTATTTTTGAAAATGTGTATGTGTTCTTGAGCCAATTTACCACAACCTCAAACTTTAACAACCTAAGTCTTACATAGGTTCTAGGTGACTACAAAGTCTTCAAGTGGGCTCCTCCATATGTGATCTTGAAAATCTTGTATCTTGAACCCGAAATGAACCGACTTGAGTCAAAACAACCTTCCTTTAGGGAAGAACACTCCATGAATCCTTAGAACCCTGAAATACAATTAAATAATAAACATGATTAGTACAAATAACTATATATGTTTTGTAATCATCAAAACTCAATAAAACGGGTGATTGTAACCTTGGGCCAACAGACTTAGGTATCCTAGTTTAGTTTATGTTTTAGATCCATGTGTAAAGATTAGAATAGTGTGATATGCTCAAGTTCACAATACACACACGTTTCATGTTTTGGATATTGGTTTGTCGGTTTTTGGTTTAACCGATATTGATTTTCATGAATAAATAGTATCAATACAAGTTTACATAGTTTTATATATATTAGATGTGTTCTATATACATGCATGCTTCAATTTCTTAGACAAACTTAGTTTGATATGCCTATTCATGTATTTAGTGTTTTGGTATTTTGACAAAACATATTTTGAAATTAAAAGACAAAAATAATGATATCTATATGTTTCATGTATATTGGACCTATGTCCATATGCAACATGCCTAATAGTGTTTAAGTATCATGTTTTTGTATTTGAATAAGTTTTGGACAAAATTTATTTGAAAAATCAAAGTTTGAAAAAATACAGGTTTTGGTTTTCGGTAATTTTTTCATAACACAAAAATAGTTCAAAATGTCTGATAATTGTGTTGAAATTTTTATCACATGTTTGTATAGCATATATAATGTTAGAAACTATTTTTGTAGATTTTTAGAAGTTTTATGAGATTTTTTAGAATATTTAAAAACTCAGTTTTCTGACTCATATTGCCTTCTGCCAGGCTCTGGCGGTCGACCGGGCCGGTCGACCGTACCCAGAGCCAGTCGGTCGACCGACGTGCACAAGCTTGTGCACGTTGGCCAGGTTCAAGGCACGGTCGACCGATGCTCGGTCGATCGGCCAAAGAGCTTTGCTCTCTGGTTTTGGGCGATCGACCGGCTTCTTCCAACGGTCAAAAATATGACCATTGGCGGTCGACCGGCCGGTCGACCGCCAGCCACCAGAGCTGCCAGTTCAGCTCCAACGGCTAGTTTTCCAATGGGGCTTTAAATACCCCATTTGTATGGGATTTTCTTAAAGATTTTTAGAGCCAAAAATTTCTACTCTCTAGTGTTTATTTCAGTAAGTTTTCAAAAGGTTTTTAGTGCTTAAAGAGTTCATCTCTATTTGTTTCAAAAAGGGTTTGGAAAATTCAAGAAAAAGAAAAGCTTTGGGATTGGGTTTTTGATCTTCATTGTATTCCTATCCTAGTTATTTTCCCAATAGTTTTCTTTGAGTTTTTGATTTCCAAACACCTTAATTTCCACTTGAGCTATATCACTCTATCCTATTCTATAGGATCATTTATTTGTGGGAAAAGAGATAGTTTGTGGTCTTTGTAACCACCAAGTTGTAAACCCCTTTCTTTGGTGATATCCCTCTTTGGTAGAGGTGGATTTGATTGTGGGGTGCTCCCTCTTTGGTAGAGGTTGAGGTTGTGGTTTATTCCCTCTTGGTGAGGTGGAGTTGGAGTTGGTATTTGTATCCCTCTTTGGTGAGGTGGATTGTGGTTGTTTGGCTAAGGGCCTACTCCTCGTGTGTGAGGTGGTGATTGTGTTGCCTCGGTGGAAGTTGTATTGGTTGAGAGAGGAGTTTGGTACTCCCGGTTGTATTTGCCCAAAATCCTCGGTGGAGGTTCCCTCGGTGGGAGTCCTAGGTGGACAAGTTAGTGGATTAGAAATCTTTCTCGGTGAAGGCGGGGACGTAGAGCTCGGTGCTCGAACCTCGAAACACATCTTATTGTTTGCGTTTGATCCATTGACTCTTAACTCTCTCTTTATTTTGTGTTGTGCATTGCATCATTCATATTGCCATATCATTTATATGCTTCTATTGTGCCTTGCATTGATTCATATTGCTTATACCTATATGCTTGGTTGTGTTTGCTTGTGTGCCTCACTTGTGCCTAAACCGCGAGAGCTTCATATAGCACCTCAACTCTTATTCAGAGGAATCAAGAGGAGTTAGTCCAGAGCCCTTCACGGGAAATTCGGCTATACTCGTTGGTTGCACTAAGTGTAGTTGCAAATTAGTTTTAATTTCCGCATTTAGTTCACAAGATTAGCCGTACACCTATTCACCCCCCTCTAGGTGTACTTACACTGTCGGTGTTGTGGGACGCTAGTGGGAAAGGGACAAGAATAACACAAGAATATAACACCCAAACAATAATAATATTAGGAACAGTGAGTTCTACACAGTACGAGGTCTAGTATGGACTATCAGTGATGTGAGGCGCTAGAAGGGGCGATTGAAATATCAAACGGTACTAATTATTATTATTGAATAAATTAAAATGCAACACCTTTATATTCTTCAGTTATAGTGTTATGCCCTGAGTTGACACCCTACTTTATGACATATGATTTATGTGGCACAATGATTATTCTAGAGACCCTATAGTTCTGTTACTCTGAGGGCAACTCAAGTTGTACGAACTCAGGCGATGTCGACATGTGATATATAGTATATAGATAAAGATTTTCTTCTTTGGATTATCCCCTTGACGTATTAATCTCGTGAATCCATAATCTGAGCTTATACAATTAGTTTTATCCATACTTGCATTTATCGCATGTTGAATATATTTGTCGCGTGTTTATGTGTACCTATGCTCTCCATACTGTTTTCTATGCATGCTTTCCGATTCAGACTTATTGATATACATGATTTACTGTTGTTCCTTTAATTTTCTTTATATTACTTGTTATTGCCTGTATTTGCATACATGGACCACATCACTTGATTATGTATACGTGTGACTGCCTGTTATGCACGCCACTTAGCTTTACTATATGTACTTGTGGGGTTGCATCTGAAAACCTTAGGTTCTCATGTCCAGATCCTAGAGACTGGACCTTGATGGCCTTGCTGTAACTGATCAGAGTGCGCAGCGGATCCTTCCTTGGCTACCAGAGGGTAGCAGAAGCTTGGATGTCATCATAGCTCTTTCTCCCAGTTCCTTTCCTGTTTGGCTCCCGAGGCCCTCTTGTTACTCGTGAGCACCTCTCAGTTTTTGTATATCTCTTCATGTATTGTACTTTGATATTTTTTGGTGATGTAATATTCCTGAAATGTTGTATCACTTCCTGTGATAACCATGTACTTGTACTTTTCTGTCAGAATGTATATTACCACTGTGCTTCCGTACTCTGATTCTTATCTGTACTGATGCTTAGCGTATATATGTGAGGGTATTTCTGACCTGCGTATATATGTCGCAGTGACGTCTCCATACCCGCGGGATCGGGGCGTCACAGATTATGTAGAGACTTTAAAGTATGATTTGTTAAAGAGAAATCTTGGGAGCCATGTAAGTGTTAAGCATGAGCTCGATAATTCATTTCAAAGGATGTTTGTGTGCTTAAAGCATCAATATATGATTTCAAACTTGGTTGTAGATCTTTTATGTGACTTGATGGGTGTTACTTAAGGTTAAAGCACCGTAATGTTTACTATATGACACTTCACTTGATGGAAATAATGGGTTGTTTTCCATTGCATTTCTTTTATTGAGGGAGACTCTGGTGAGACTTGGTATAGCTTTTGCAAAATTTGATTCAAGTTTGTCAAGAAGAACTAGACAACCTTACAATCATTTTTTATCAAGAGAAGGGTTTGCTAGAGGCAATGACAGTCTTGCTTCCCCAAATGGAGCATAAGGTGTGTTGAGACACTTGTGGATGAATTTCAAGGACTTCCAAGGGGCTTTTATGAGCAAACAATGGAGGATGCAACAAGAGCTTTTGCTCCTGAGGAGTTCACACGTCACATGAAAACTTTGAAGGGGTTTTACAAGCACATATGATTGTCTAGAAAGTAGAGCAAGATATGTTTGGTCAAGGTGTCAATTCTGTCCAACTTCAAGAAATCACTACATCACAAACAACTTGTTTCAATTCATGGGTGTTAGAAGTAAGGTACGTACCTGTTGTAGATCTTTTAGACAAGATTAGAGTTCAAATCATGAAGAAAATGAATTTAAGAAGGAAGTTATCGACAAAGTAGAAGGAAAATGTATTCATATGCTGACAGATACTGCCAAGACATTAGTAAGAAGTTGAATGGTAATGTTGTCTAACACACCAATGATTATACAACTGAAGTGGAGAATGAAACGGAGAGGAGGATCATTAATCTCAAGGAAAGAACTTGTATTTATAGAAGATGACAACTCACTGTCTTTCTTGTATTTATGTGGCTAACTTCGATGGATCTTTGAGGGATATAAGATGGGATCAATTTTGTAATGATTACTTCTATGTGAGCGGATATACTTAGTTTACATATGTTTATTTTTTTCAATTTCTTATAGCAAACAATTTACTGAATAATATGCAAATTAATGTGTAGTGTGCAGGTATATAATTGCTTGTGCAAAGTCCATTGAAGCCCTTCCTTCAAACACCAATGAGGTGAGTGTAGTAAGGATTAGAAGATTGGTCCGCTACATGCAAAAATACCAAGAGGGAGGCCAAAGAAAAAAGAATTAGGGGAAATGATGAGATTGGGGGAGTGAAGTCTCAAATAGAGTGCATAAGTGTAGCAGATGTCACAGTCGAGGCCATCACAAAAACACTTGTAAGCAGCAAATCAATCTAACATCAGTATATACACATAAAGATGATGTATTTGCAGCAAGCCAAAGCCAAAACCGAAGTCAAATGCAAATTCAAAGTGAAAGGTAACTTGATTTATGTTTTATATTTTTATTAACTGAACCAGAATTGCCCATGTTGTGTAGGATTGGATCTTCTCAATAACAAATAATTTATAGAAAGTTGCCATCAATTAGAGATAGAAAGTGGAGCAATGTCCTAGTAAAGCAATTGAGAAAATATGGACCAATTGGTCCACCATCTTTCAGGGGAATTAGACTGAAAGAAGGCCAATCAGCAACACTAGTAAGAAGTATAGGGGAAGCATCTGTAGCAAGAGGAGGGAAATCACCAGCACCAGCAAGAGGTAGAGGGAGAGACAACTGCAATAAGAGGAAGGCAATCACTCATACCTTCACAACCTCATCCCAACTCTCATAATGACAGTGGTCCCATCTCAGAGTCAAGCATTTCAAAATGGAGCATCTCACTTTGAGATTTAAGTTCATATGATGTAAGACTTAATTAATGTTGGCCCAAAGGCCTTCCACCCTAGTTTTGATGATGATTAACTCATGTAGTTATGTTTACTAATAATCTTGTGTTGTTTAAGTTTCAGATCATTAACCAAGATATTAGTTGGCGATTAGCTTCAACAAGAAGTTTAGAAGCTTTTCATAATGATTCCAGGGCCAAAGTATCAAGATCATACCTTGCCTAGCCCATGGATGGAGTTTTGGAGCAAGTCAACTTGAAGATGAAGATCATCAAGAAGACTTAGGTATCCATAGTTTAGATAGTGTGTTTTAGATCCATTTGTAAAGCTTAGTATAGTTGATATGCTCAAGTGCACAACACACAAAAGTTTTATGTTTTGGATTTGGTTTTCATGAATAGTAGATCAAAACAAATTTACTTTATTTCTATGTATATTAGATATGTTCTAGATATACATACATGCTTTAAGCTTGCTAGACAAACTTATTTTGACTATCATATTCATGTATTGAAAAATCAAGTTTGATAAAAATACAAGTTTTGTTTTTGATAAAATTTGCAAGACTCAAAAATGAATTGATATGATTGATATATGTCTTGAAATTTTTATCACTTGTTTGTGTCTCAATATAAAATGATAAAACAAGTTTTGTGGATTTTTAGAAGACTTAAAAGATTTTTCAAAATATTTTTAAACTGTTTTTCTGACCCAGATTTTTGTTCCAGGCTTCAATCAATCGACTAGTCAAACTGACCTAGTCGACTTGGCTGAAGTCGGTCGACCGGGCCGGTCGACCGACGTGCACAAATCTGTGCACGTTTGGCAGCTTTGGGACGGTCGATCCGGACGGTCGACCGGTCTGAGAGCAGTGCTCTCTGTTTGTTTGGGTCGACCGTGCCGGTCGACCGTGGTTGCCCAACGGTCACATTTCTGACCGTTGGCGGTCGACCGTCAGCCTGTCAGGCTGCCACATCAGCCTAACGGCTAGTTTTCGGATGGGGCTATAAAAACCCCATTTGTTTGGGATTTTGGCCAAGGTTTTTAGAGACAAAATTTCCAGACTTTCTCTACTGTTTTAAAAGAGTTTTAAAAAGAGTTTTGTGCTTTAAAACTTCCAATCTTTATTGTTTTTGGGTTTTTGAAAAATCAAAGAAAATAGGAATTTGGGATATTTGTATTGGTTTTCATTCTCTATCTTTTACAAGAATTTTCCCAAGTATTTTCTTTATTGCTTGTTTCCAAAAACACCTAGTTTCCACACTTGAGCTATCTTCTATCCTAATCTATTTAGGATATTTGTTTTGTGGAAAAAGAAAAAGGAAAGAGGTTTGTGGTTGAAAGAGACCACCTATTGTAAACCCTTAATTTCTTGGTTGCTCCCTCTTTGGTAGAGGTTGAGGTTGTGTAATTGGGTTGTTGGTTTGCTCCCTCTAGTGAGAGGTGGAGTTGGTGGTTGTAAACCCTCTTCGGTAGAGGTGTTGGTTGTTGTGGTTGTTTGGCTAAGGGCCTACCCCTCTTGTGTGAGGAGGTGTTTGTTTGAGAGAGGAGTTCGGTACTCCATTGTTGTACAAATCCTTCTCGGTGAAGGTTCCCTCGGTGGGAGTCCTCGGTGGACGGTATAGTGGATTGGAAATCCTACACGGTGGTGTAGGCGGGGATGTAGAGCAAGGGTGCTCGAACCTCGAAACATATCATTGTGTTTGCGTTTGATCCACTTGTCTCTAAACTCTCTCTCTTTACATTTGTGCAAAGCATCATTCATCATTCATATTACTTGCTTGCATTTGTGTTGTGCCTTACATATTTCATATTGCTATATCATCTTATATGCTTGATTGTTTGTGTGTGCCTCACTTGTACTTAATCAACAAGAGCTTCACATAGCACCTCAACCCATTCAAGGGGAATCAAGAGGAGTTAGTTCAGAGCCCTTCACGGGAAATTCGGCTACTCTTGTTGATTGTACTAAGTGTGTTTGCAAGATTTGCATTAGCTTCCGCACTTAGTTTTGCATTTAGTTTCTAGATTAGCACTTACACCTATTCACCCCCCCTCTAGGTGTTTTTTCAATTAAGTGGTAAGAACTTGTAGACTATGGGTTTGATGTTATTTGATACTTGTAAAACTATAGGTGTAATGTAGTTTCAATCTTGTTTGAATAATGTAGTTTGATACTTATTAACTATAGGCGTTTGAATGATGTAGTTGTGAATGTAGGTTTGATGTTATTAATCTTGTTTCTGCTATTATCTGAACAGGTAAGGCGAGTTTCTTAACTGCTTTTGTATATGTAATTTAACTGATCTTGCTTATTATCTGAACATATAATTTAAGTTATGGGTCTGTTTCTGCTATTAGCTAAACATGTAATGTAATATTGCTTATATTTTTTTGTTAAATTATTGCTTATAGTTTTGCCTCTTAACTGATCTCTGCAAGCTTTTGAATTGATTCTACATATACATACTTTTTTGCTACAGGCACTAATTGGCTGAAGAACTGGAGAACACACTGGTACAAATACAGGTACAGAGGGAGCTGATACATTGTCTATTTTGTACAGATACAGGCTGATACAGAATAGACTGGTACAGATACATACTATTCAATCTGAGACTGATACATGCTAAAACATTCAAACTGATACATTCTGGGGATATGTAAGGGGTTGATACAGGTTAATACATTCAATATGGGGATGGTATAAACAAATACATTCAAACTGGGGCTGATACATGCTGTTCAATTTGGGGCTGATACAAGTTACACCCATTCATGCTACAAGCATACATGCCTACATCTCTCTCTAACTTGGGCTGATACGATTACATAACATATCTCTCTCTAACAGAGATTGATGCAATTACATCTCTCTTCTCTTTCTAACTGGGGCTAATTCAATCCACATTAGATGCATGTCAACTTTAGAACAAAGAAGAGCACTGCAAATGCACAAATTATCCTCATTAAACACAACAGTTGATCTTTTTTTTTTTGGGGGACAATTTCTCAATTTTCTTTTCAATTTTCACTGTTATGTTTCTAACATCATCAATCCAAGCAAAAAAAATCCACAACTCTTACAAGAATGACCCTTTATAATTAGCACAACCAAAAAATTGAAGCCTCTTACAAATTAAAAGCCTACATTATAGACGGCAGTGGCAATGTTTCATAGTGCTTGAGCTTACATCTTCACTGAAATTTGATGATGCCATTTTCAAATAAGGATGGGATGGAGAATGTATGTTGTTTTGACAAAGGAAAGATGTTAGGTTTGAGGAACGGAGTTGTGGAGCTGTTGGATTTCAGAAAGAGAAGAAGGTATGGGCTGAGAGATTTAAAGAGAAAAGAGATTCTTTTTTTTTAACCGTTGGGAGTAGATCCATTGGGTGTTGACGGAATCTGCTCTCTTTAAAAGAAATATTCTCTCAAAAACTGGATGGCAACTAATTAGAGAGACTAATTGATTATAATTAATGGGATTAAAGGACTCACGAATAATTCACAAGATCATAGATTTTATAGAGGGTAATACTGAAAAACCCTAAATACCCAAAAACACATTCCTTAGTCCAGACTCCAGACGGGCAAGAGCTTCTCATTCTCCTCTGACACTGAAAATGCCTGCTTGGTTAAGGGTGGAAGTGAGGGAGTGAAGAAGTGAGGGAGTGATAACAGTTCCTTTTGGAACTTGGGAATTGGTTAGTAAATTTTTCGGTGTTTGAATGTTGTTGGGAAGTGTGGTTTAAAAAATGTTATGTCTTTTCCGGTATTTGGATGGTAATGTGAAAGTGAAGGTGAAAAAGTTGACCGCAAAATAATATTAAAATAAAAATTAATTAAGAAAATAAAAATTGGAGTGTAATTAGAATGCAAGTGAGATTTACATGAGCAAAAAATTAAGTGTTTTGTGCTACAATTTATTACAAATGAGATTTATATCACCACAAAATTAACTGTAACACTCTGGAAGTGAGGAAAAGATTGTGTAAAAGAGAAAAAAAAAAAGAAAAAGAACTTTTTTTCATTTTCCTTTTTTGGTGTTTGGATGAACAGCAAAAATGAAAAAAGACACTTTCCACTTCCTCACTTCCACCCAATTCCTTGAATCCAAACAGCCTAAGACGAAATCTGTTTTTTTGTCAAATGGTCAAAATTGGTTTATATCTTTTAAAAAAAAATCCTTAACGGGTAGAAATGCAACAAGAGTCGGGTCTTACCTTCATTAGAATTTTGGTTAGGCCACGGAGCACGATTTGCGAGCCTTGTCGCGACTGTCTGCTCACTGGATAAATATTTTCTGTGTGGAAGCAACGTGTTTTCTACCACTCAGAGTCCACTGGAAAACCTGCCCAGTGGGTCCCACCATCATGTTTGGCGGTCCCCACCAAACACAAAGCTTGCAAGCTAAAAAAAGATGTCCGCGTCCCTCCACAATTTGGGACGACAGTGGGTCTCTTTCTCTGTCGAAGAAATTTCTTTTCTTTTTTTACAAAATATTTTATGATTAATTACTTTAAAAACTTGTTGCAATCCAAATGGACCAAATTTTCGGTTTTGACCTACCAAAACACCGCAAAGACCATTCCACTAAAAAAAAGGGCAAATAGAAAAAAGAATCAAGAAATTTCTTTAAACACAATTTATATATAAATTACTTCTTTTTATCTCTTTCTTTCGGAATCTTTGTCTTCTTCCACTGATCTCAGTCCTCTCTCTCTTTTTCTCTATTACGAGGACTGCAAGACAATTTGTCTCCTCAATTAAAAGGAGCCATCTTTTAATTTTTTTTCCCTCAGTTATTCTTGTGGGATAAACTTGTCCCCTTTTCTCAATTCCCCTTCCCAAAAAGTCGTTTCTTTTGTCAAGTGAGTGCTGGGCTTGTGGTGTTTCTTGGCAAAAGATTCATTCTTTTTGGCACGGGCATGCTCAAAATTGGCTCTTTTGCTGGGTCTAGCCTCTTGTTCTTGATGGGTGGTTCTGTTTCGTCCTGTTCCGGGATCTGTTGCTCATCATCTGAGTTGGGTTTGGTTCAGAAAAGGTTTACTGTGTGCTGAATGATGTTAGGGTTTGTTTGGCTGTTTCATATATTGAATTTGTATTATGAGGGGGGAGGAGTATGATGGGAAGCAAAACGAGGAGTCTTCTTCATTGGGTTCTCTTCATTGTGGTCGTAATTTTGCCAATTTATGGATCGAAAGGTAACTGATTTTGGTGCAAAAGTTGTTATTTTTATGTGTTTATTTATTTATCTTGATGCTTGAAGATTGATAACTGAGTACTTGTTGGTCTTTGGGAAATACTAGTGAATTGGGTGAAAGATTTTGGCTTTCATGGAAGGAGACTAATTCAACAGATTCATTTTAATTAGAAACTTGATTATAGTAGCTGCAAACAGTTTAATACCTTGAGATCGAGAAGTGTTGCATGTATATTTTGAACATATTGTAGGATTCTTAACTGCGTCATCCACAAAATAATGCACTTTTTAATGTTTTCATACAACTTTTTGTTTTCTATAATTATTTAAAATAGTGTCACCTGACCTACTATCACTTCAGCTCACAAAAATATGCTTGCTCTGAACTTAGCCAGGGGAGAGTATAGGCCCTAAGTAGTAAGGAGGTGTTTATGTTGTTATAATTTAGAAAAGGAAAATTTAAATAAAAAAGTGATAAGACTCAAAATGCACAAATGAAATGAATGGGTAACAAAACAAATTTGGAGACGAAACATTGCAACAAATTTTTTAGATCATGAGATTGATTGCAATCAACTGAGATTGCAAGCCTTATTTTCACTTTTTGTAGATTTCATCTTTTGGGTAAGTCTTCTAGTATTTTTCTGTTGTTTTCCCTTTCTATCCTCCTTTTGTTACCTTGTTTTACCTCTCTCCTTGGCATCTCTTCAGTTTCTCTGTTCTTGTTGCCAAACTGTTCTTTGAAGTGGGCCCTGGCGGCAGGGTGTTTGATGTCTCTGATTGTTATATGGGGTGCTTGAGGCTTTGCTCAAGCGTAGACTTTTAGGGTTCAACGTGGTCTTCTTAGGAAATTACTATTGCACATGATGCTTGGTTCCTTTTAACAATTATAAGAAAGACGACAAAATATGGGCTATTTGTTTGGACTGTAGAACATTGACTCATACAGCCCAGATAAGCATCCTTGTATTGCATTTAGAACTGTTATGTGCATGATGTCTCAACTTGCACAACAGTCATCAATTCCATTAGCGGATTTATGGTCAAAACACATGTACATCAAGTATACAACTATAACAGCATGTTCACCAATCACCATGCATTTAGAAGTCCTGAAACCTTCATGCATGCCAAGTTGCCTACTATTTTTCTGGATGATAAGTAGATTAGATCATGCACTAAACTCATAGGCTATTGCATCCTGATGTGCACTTGAGTAAGTTTTTTTATGGATCCTGTATACGTGTTTTGTGTTGTGCAGCGGAATTTGGTGATCCAGCCAAATATTTAGTGTCAAACTAGAAAATTGCATCATTGCATAGTGATGCAAAACTAGTGTCAAGTGCATAGTCACCAAACACTTTATGTATGGTACCGATACAATACCGTATTTGAAAGGAAGAAAAAAGGAAAAAATGTTTTCAACACTTCTCAATCATCGTATTTACATATTGAATATTTTTTGACACTTCTTCTTGTACTTGCTCAAGTCACATGAAAACTCATATGACACTGGTTTATGTTGTTTGAGAAACTTTAAAAAAAAAATATTTGAAATTAATGACCTTTAAGAGAAGAATTTTTTTTTTTGATGAACTAAGAAAATATTTGGAATAAAAGTTACTTGCATTGATTTTAAATATAGAGACTTTAATAAAAATTATTGGAGGAAACAAATGTATTGAGAATATATGTATATATGCATGTATATATGTGTCTACATTAATATAAATAATTGTATTTAAAGAAAAATAATTGATATTTTTCGATGTTTTTTCAAGTTCCGTGGGTGTTTCTTTCTTTAAAATACTTGTTTTTTTGTAACTTTTAGAGAAATTATAAATTAACTTGAAGAGTTTGATGTAGTTTTAATTTTGATGTATATGAAATTGAGGATATTATAAACACACATACTCATGCATACATATACATGTCTTTGTGTGGTACACGCATTTTCCCAAAAGTTTTTGAATTGCTTATCCCGTGGTCGTGTCATGTCTTGTTTCCTGCTTTCATGTCATGTCTTGGGGACAATCGTCAAGTGCTAGGGTGTTCTTAAATGTTCAACTAACATGGGAACTTTCCAAAATCCTATCACAAGGACACATGTTCATATAACCCAAGGATCATGGACATGGGACAATGTAATTTCTTAAAAAATAGGACACAAGGACATGGGAACATAACATTAGAATATGCCTAATAAAATGAGTGGACATATACATACATGCATTTCCTTGTATCTAAAAGTCCAGACTCCAGACACATGTTTCACATAATATAATAACATACACATATATGCTAAAATTTAACCTATTATATGTTTCTATGATTTTGCAAAAAGAATAGATCTTGACTCTTCAATTCTATAAGTTGCTCAATGTCTCTCTTTTTATAGCAAAACATATTTAAACATATGACAGTTGTATACAAGTGAATTTTTGCAGGCATTATTTCACTAAAGTATAATCTTTGATACATAGAAAAGTTAATTAAATATCCCAAATGTGCAACATGAACAAAGAAGTGTGAGAGAAATATACATGTGTCCAAGAAGTGTCTGTAAAGTGCCTTACATTAAAATTTATACTATTTAATTGACGACATGTTTAGAAGTGTCAAGGAGTGGCCAAGGAAGTGTTATGACTGGCACATATACAACTTCATGATAAAAAAAGTACCCGTGCTACATAACTGATAACTCAAGGTGTTATGTGTTAGATTTACAAAGGTAAATGTTTACTGATCCTAAAGAACTACATCTTTATTATGAAGGTTATCAAGAGAACCATAGAATACAAGTTACTTTAATCCAAGAAACATGTCTTCTTATATAGACCATACAAGACCAAATCTTATCCTAATATGATTCTAAATACTACTACAACTCTAAATACTTAAAAATGTTATTTCTACAATATAACATACCTATTACATCTAACATTTCCCCTCAAACTCATGATGGTATGAACAACGAGAGTTTTTCCCAACAAAAACTGAAAATTAAGTGCTATAATTGTTGAAAGGTCATTGTAGTAGTGCCTATTACATTTCCTAGATTGCGAAGATCTAGAAATGCCTCTTAGGTTTACGCTGCTCTTTTCTTTCTTATTTTCTCACAAGTTTTATGGGTCTAAATAATCATG
Organism: Agave tequilana; assembly: GCA_038442645.1. Lineage (NCBI taxonomy): Eukaryota > Viridiplantae > Streptophyta > Magnoliopsida > Asparagales > Asparagaceae > Agave > Agave tequilana. The sequence goes on along the minus strand of JAVJIF010006275.1, from coordinate 64,873 downwards.
ATAATGTGCTTCTTTGAGGTCTTAAATGCAATGGGACTAAGCATTGTCCCCTGTCTTCCTAGAACCAATTAATATAAATTCAGTGTTTACTAATTACTACTGGCCCATCATCCCCTAACAACATCCAACCTAAACATCCAGCCTAATGTCAAGTCCAGCAAAGCATAAGTTAATCAAAGTCCAAAAAGAGTGTCCATCCCACCTATCGCTCATAGCACAAAGTAACAAGAATTTCTGGTTAGAGATAAGCGCCCCCCCACCCCCCCCCCCCCCCCCCCAAACCACCACCACAAGTTTCTTAAAGTTTGTCAGGAAGTTAGCACATAACTAAAGGATTTAAGTTCTTTAATATGATGAATCAGCCTTTGGCATGCAGGGTGGTCTTAAAACCTAAGCCTTGGAACTATAGTTCAGAACCAGAAGAGAAATATCTCCTTCATTTGATAACTCAATGAAACTTAACAACCCATAGGAGACCGTGTTGTTTCTATATTGAAATAGTCAACTGTTTCAGGTCTTCCATCAAACATTCTACCTATTTTTCTTACAGAGAATACTTACTACGCCATTTCAGCCTTGGAGAACCAACACTCAAAGTAGATGCCTTCATATATTTGGAATGGGCCAGAAATTTATGAAATACCATTACTGACGAAACATAGATGGGCATTTTTTCAGTATAAAGACCTCCGATATAGTCAGTTTTAGATAATTGGTTCCGTGTTAGTTTCTTTTCTTTTGTATTCATTTAGTACTGGAGACAAATATGGCTTTGTTCCCTTTGAAAGTGCGGAAAATTTTTGAGATTGCCTTGAGCAGATACAGGCTAAACAACAAAAAAATTGTGCACATGCAATCATATAGATTTAACGAAGACTGAGATTATGTTAAGATTTTGCCTTGTTTTTAAGAGGAGATGATGGTCCAAGAAAATCCAATTGAGTTGGAGAAGATGACTTGAAGCAGAAAAAACAAATCAAGGTGAAACAATTTTCTTTTCAGGCGGTTGCCAGTTTCCTTTTTAGGAGGAGTATGAATAAGATTCAATTCCTATTTAATGAAGATTTGTTTTTAAAAATTAAAAGGTCTAGAATCCTTCTAGATCATGGAGATCAACTCATAATAGAACCGATCAAGATTCTTCAAGCATCCAATGGCCAAGATCATCTTATAGTCTAGATAGGAGTTATATTGTAAAATCTTATAAATAAAGAATTGTAACCTAAGATTTAGGTGGAGTAGAAGAGCAGAAGAAAGTTGTGGTAAACAACAATGTAAGGCCCTAAAAAGCCAAGAAAGAGAGGAGCAAGGTGAAAGTGCATAGAGAGAAGGTATACTCTTGTAATCTAGGCGTAAATTCAAGGTAAAGGTGAATACTCTTATGTCATTAAGAGGAATGTTAGATATCTTTGTATCAAGTTTATTAGTAAAGCTCTCTCAAGTTCTCTCCCCGTGGACGTAGGCCAAGTTTGGGCCGTGTGTTCTTTTTTATATTCATCTTGTGTGCTCGAGATAATCAATCTCATGGCGTGCTTGAGGTTGTCGGTGGGGATCTCGTATCTCCCAACTATTGGTATCATATTAAGTATGGTATCTCGGGTTATGCACGCAATAATTGGCATTGAGCATATCAATTTTGTTACAACAAATGGTATGATGGTGTTCGTTCAATACTCGAGTGCTCTAGATGAAGCAGAAGATGTCGAGTCGATAGAGTTCGGCGGAGGCATCAAGATGAAGAAGACAACATGAAAGTTCAGATTTGTTCTAAGGTAAAGATCAATGCTTTTTGGAGTATATTGATCAAGGTGGAGACGTCAAGGCTCAATGATGCTCAGATCTGAACACGGTAGACGCGGAGGTGATGATTAGATAATCGCCAATGGCGGATGGCAAGACGAGCTCGACGAGCTCACGGAGGTATCGCACAAGACATCCCATGGAGGCTCGTTGCGGCAGCAAGTCAAAAAAATAGTGGCGGGTGGTGAAGACAATCAACGAACGAGATTGATCGGAAAGTATATCGTGTAATCGTAGTCGGATTCAGACGATCAAGGTGTCGAACCCTATGTTTTTCAATGTTCTGGATGCAAAGGTGGGTGCAGATCGAGATTCCAATGTCTGATGCGGGTTCTGTATAGATCGGTTAAAGAAATCGACGAAGATCACGGTCAAAGTTACGACGGGCTAGTCGTGACACGGTGAGATTATTGCAGGCATTGGTGGATCTATTAGGTTTGAAAATTATCAATAGTAAGGCAATAGATCTGGCAAACATCAATGCAATGGTAGATGGTAGCCCTAATTGATGGAAGGAAGATCATGGCAGTGTGTGGCGGGAAGGCCCGGTAAGACCATGACAGTTATTTGAAGACAGTAAGTCTCAAGGTTAAAACATCGATGGAAGGTGGAGCATCACCAAGTGATCGGTGGAAGACCATGGTACGACAAGCGCTTGATAATGTTCGTGTAAAGTCGGTAAGACTATGGCGAAATAAAAGGGGATTGCCTCAAGACTGGTAGGGCCCCCATGGTCTGGAAGGCATCACAAAGGGGCTGTTTGGATGCTAGGAAGTGGGTGAAAGTGAGGAAGTGGGAAGTAGGATTCTTTTCCTTTTGAAAAATGAGAATTTGTGTTTCTTTTTCCGGTGTTTGGATAATAGTTGGGAAGTGTAATTGGAAATGTGTAATGTTTTTTCCTGTGTTTGATTGGTAATGTGGAAGTGAAAGTGGAAAGGTTGACCAAAAAGTTGACCGTAAAATAATATTAAAATAAAAATTAATTATGAAAAAATTGGACTGTAATTAAGATGCAAGTAAGATTTACATGACCACAAAATTAACTGTTTTGAGCTACAACTTATTACAAATGAGATTTACATGGCCACAAAATTAACTATAGCACCTTGGAAGTGAGAAAATTATTGAAAGGAAAGGACAAGGGTTTTTCTATTTTCCTTTTTGGGTGTTTGGATGGACAGCAGAAGTGGGAATGACACTTTCCACTTCCTCATTTCCGCCCACTTCCTTGAATCCAAACAGCCCCAAAGCAAAATTAGCTAGTGGCGCAGTGATGCAATGCAAGCTAAAAGAAACTAGGTTAGGGAGTTTCAATGAAAAGCTTGAAGAGAGCTCACTTCGAGGTGTAGTTTCAAGGAAAACTGCAACGAGTCTAAGAGTTGCAGGACGACTACAGAAAGGGTGCATTCAGGCGAGGTTCGAGATGACCCAAGGCATGGCGGTGAATCCGCCAAAGGCCCTAGGGAGAGGGGGTAAGATTGAAGGCCTCACGATATGGTGACAACTAAAGAAAGAATTAAAGTAGTAATCTAAAATCTCATATTGTTTTGCTAAAGGCTTGAAAAGCAAGTCAAGATGGAGATTGTTAGGATTTTACCTTATTTTCAAGGAGATGATAGTCCAAGAAAATCCAATTGAGTTGGAGAAGATGACTTGAAGAAAAAGAAGCAAATCAAGGTGAAACAGTTTCCTTTTCAGGCGATTGCGAGTTTCTTTTTCAAGAGGAGTATGAATAGAATTCAATTACTATTCAATGAAGATTTGTTTCTAAAGATTAAAAGGTGTAGAATCCTTCTAGATCAAGGAGATCAACTCCTAATAGGATTGATCAAGATTCTTCAAACATCCAATGACCAAAATTATCTCATAATCCAGATAGGAGTTGTATTGTAAAATCCGATAAATAAAGGATTGTAACCTAAGATTTAGGTGAAGCAGAAGAGCAGAAGAAAGTTATGGTGAACAACAATATAAGGCCCTAAAAAGTCAAGAAAAAGAGAAGTAAGGTGAAGATGCATAGAGAGAAGGTATTCTCTTGTAACTAGGCGTAGATTCAATGGGAAGGTGAATACTCTTGTGTCATCAAGAGAAAGGTTAGATCTCTTTGTATCAAGTTTATTAATAAAACTCTCTCACGTTCTCTCCCCATGGACGTAGGCCAAGTTTGGGCCGAATCACGTTAAATTGTATTCTTTTTATATCTTTTAATATTCATCTTGTGTGCTTAAGGTGATCGATCTCATGCGGTGGGGATCTCGTATTTCCCAACTATTGGTATCATAGTAAGTATGGTATCTCGGGTTATGCACGCAATAATTGGTATTGAGCATATCAATTTCGTTACAACAGATTGATTTTACCTTCAATATCTCGCTAAATTAATTTCGATAACAATCTTCAATTATGAACTGAGAAGACATCTCGAACACCTCACGATTTTCTGTCGTATTCCGAAAGCGCGATCAGATGGAGGGTAGGTTTCAAACTTCTGATTTCTCCTTCATCTCTTTTCTGTCGCCTTTTAGAAACTAGGTTTTTCTCCTTTTTTTCTCTTCTGTACAATGCATATTGCGGCAAAAAGCTATAGGAACAGTGGCAGACGCAGGCGGGGGCGAGTGGGGCGGTCGCCCCTATTGAAATTTGCGCACATGTACAGGAATATGGGACAATCATGTCTATAAAAAATTCGGGTCGCATTTTAACTGCCCACCCGCCTTTAAAAATAACCCTAGTGATCCCCTCTCCCCCTCCCAACGCCCCCACCCTCGATTCTCTCTCTCCCCCCAGCATCCTCCACCCTCTGATCCTCTCCCTCCATCCCAGTGTCCCCCACCCTCTGATCCTCTCTCCCTCCCAGAGTGACAATGCCCCCACTTGCCATCCTACCCCCAAATCTCTTCTCTTTCCCTCCTAGCGCTTCCACCCCTGATCCCCTCTCTTCCTCCCAGTGCGGCAGCGCCCCCATCGGGCACCCATCTCCCGATTCTCTCTCCCCCACCCAGCGCTCCCACCCCCGATCCTCTCCCTCTTAGCGCGACAGCACCCCCCACCGGCCACCCCACCCCTCGATCCTCTCTCCCCTTCCCAGCGCTCCCACCCCTTGATCCTCTCCCTCCCAGTGCAGCAACGTCCCCACCCTCAATCCTCTCTCCCCTCCCAACACCTCCACCCCCATTCCTCTCTTCCCTCTTAGCGCAGCAGCGACCCTACCCCACCCTACCCCTAATCTCTCTCCCTCCCAACGCCCCCACCCGTGATCCTCTCTCCCCCCTCCCAGTGCGACATTGCCTCCACCGAGCCGATCCTCTCTGACTATTGATTCTTAGAGCTATTAATTTTTATCAGGTAATTCAAGTCTTTTTTTGCAGGCTATAAGATGTTTTTTTAGCAAGTAATTCAAACTATAAGGTTTTTACAGGCTTACAACTATTAATTTTTAGAGATCACTGGCTGAGGAAATTTGAGAGCGAATCTTTTTTTATTGAAAATTTGAGGTAATTTTTTTAGATCACGTCTTTATCATCACCATTCACATATAAAAGTAAAATTGACGAGAAATCACTTGTGATTAGTTTTTTTGAAGGAAAATGTGATTGGAATTTATGAATTATAGATTTTGGGTATTAAGATGTGTTAATGGAACAATTTGTCTGCCATTTTCAGTTAGATTTATAGGAAGATTAAGGGTAGCATTGTAATTTATAGTAATCACCCCTCTATCTTTTTGGTAATATAGAAACTTGCATGTGTTGTTCAGTTTTATAATTTTTCAATCTTAGTTCATGATGTCTCCGCCCCTACTGAGTGAAAATCCTGCGTACGCCACTGTATATGAGGCTTTATATAGGCTACGATAGGAAACACTAGAAATCAAATAAGGATCAGACTTCTAATGGAATTAGAAAACTTGAATTAGAATCTTTAATTTCCATAAATTACAATTCAATCTACTAAAGAATTGTAATTACACTTTTGTCCTTTATCTCAAATTACTTTCGAGATTTTTATTATTATATGCCTAAAAATCTCCCCTCGAGATTTCTGATGTCCGTCGATTAAATTAAATTACTGACAATTTTATTTAATCTACATCTTATCCTTGATACCTACCACTTAACTTAGTCATATCGGATAATCAAATTCACCTACACTGTTTGACATGCACAAAACTTATAAGCTTCTCAAGAGGATATCATCATTCCCTCATACCAGGACATGGATTCCGTCTATGAATAAAGTCCATCGTACACATTACATTATCACTCAACTCACTGAAGCTATTGACTCGTAAAAAAACTCACTTCTTAATGAATCAAAGTGACAAGTATAATATACACATGTCCATTAAACATTTCGGGATTAAGAGTTTAAACACTCATAATAACCATGAAGTGTTAATTTTCTAATATAGTCAGTATATATCTCAACTTGGCCCTATCCAATACACATAAAGTGCACTAATACAATAGTCTGAGACATTAAACAGTCTCCTATAGTCAAGATAGATTATTCCAGAAGATTGCATTTCAATTCTACTGATGGTGTGTCCAACTCCATATAAGATTGTGGACCTATCCTATAGGAATCCGATGATCTGATCTCCTGTGTGTAAGCCGAACTCTACATATAGGTTATCTACAATGTAGAACACAAGACACACATTAATATAATATAATCATTTGCCGATACAGATTCTCATAAAATGAAAATGATATTATTAAATAATAAAATATATATTGAGTTCTAATAAAAAAGGCTAAGGCTTTTAGTATATCTCCAACTCCCTTCACCAGAAATATCTGGTGAAATTCCTTAAATTAGAAGGGGCAGATCTAGCTTAGTATTTCTCAGAAAACCCCAGATTGTATCTAAACATAGTCCAATAACTTCCCCTAAAGTTAAATTGTGGAATCAGGATATGCTGAATTAATAAGTATTTCAGATGATTTAATAATAATTTGGCTTATGTTCCAGGATCTGCCTTGCATCCTCCAATAGTATCACCACCAAAAGTCGAGGCTGCAAATCTCAACCGTACTGCAACAGATTCTAGGCCAATAATTTCAAAAGAAGACCCCATAGGCAGTCTTCAACTGTCTGCATTGTCACTCACTCCAGGTAACCGGTTGATTAACTGAGTTCAGTTGATTGCAGATAATACATACCGGCATGCAGAAATGTATTGATGTATATCTGACTTTTCACTGTAATTTTCTTCACCAGTTTCGACACCAATAAGGTTTCCCCTGAATGCACCCAGCATTCAGCCAAGTTTTACAGGCCCAGCTCCATCCGCAACTCAGTTTGCACAGAACATAAGTTTCCATGGTAAGCATATGATAGCACTTTCCATGCTTTAGGATTTCCTGTTTAATGGATCAAATTCTTAGGTTTTTTCAATCCCTTCTGGTATTTCTGGTTTCCTCATATTTGATTCACAGGTCCGGCGATATCTCCAGCATTGGTCTCTAGCCCAGCGAACCATGGACCGACCTATGGTATTCCTGTTGCCGCACCATCAAAGGAAATGTCAAGCCATTTGTACCCTGTAAACCATTCTAATAGAAAAGGTTTGCCCAACCTCGCACTTAAAGTTTTAAAAATCAATTAAGGACGTTATTTTACTGATTTCCATGCCTATTTTCCCAAGGATTTTCTCCAGCAATAGCTCCTGCATCAACTGAAGTGAAGACGACCACAAATACTTCTTTAAGATTTACACCGACGATGAGCCCTATGCCGCTTGAAGGAAAGCAGCCCTCAAATATCACAGATGCTCCATTGTCCTCATCTCCAGGTCTTTCTAGATCTTCTCCGGTGATAAACCCTGTACCACATGACATGAAGCCTCCCTTAAATGCACATGCTCCTTTGCCTTCACATCTCCAACCTTCATCATCTCCACATGAAGGGACCGAGCCCTCAGAGTCTCCTGTGCCTTCGCATCTCCACCCCTCAGAATCTTCCCCAGCGATGAGCCCTGCACCAAATGAAGTGAAAAATTCCTCAAGTGCTTCACATTCCCAACCTTCAAGATCATCTCCAGCTCTAAGCCCTACGCCACATGAAGTGAAGGAGCCCTCAAATATCACAGATTCTCCTCTTCCTTCAAACCCTCCACCACATGAAGTGAAGGAGCCCTCAAACTCAACACATTCTCCTCTCCTGTCACATCCACTTCCTTTAAGATCTCCTCCACCGTTAAGCCCTGTACCACATGAAGTGACAGATCCCTCAATTAATGCACATTCTCCTTTAGCTTCACATCCCAAATCTCCAAGATTGTCTCCTTCGACAAGTCCTACGCCACATGTAGTGAAGGATCCCTCAAACACTACGCATTCTCTTCTTCCTTCAGAATCATCTCCAGCGATAAGCCCTATACCACCTGATGTGACAGTTCCTTCAAACAATACACACACTCCTTTAGCTTCACCTTCCAAACCGTCAGGATCCGCTCCTGTGATAAGCCCTACACCACCTGTAGTGAGGGAGCCATCAGATGTTACGCATTCTCCTTTTCCATCACATCCCTTTCCTTCTGTCTCTCCTCCGGTGATTAGCCCTTCATCACATGTAGTGAAGGATTCCTCAAATGTTACACATGCTCCTTTACCTTCGGATAGTAAACCTTCAAGAATTTCTCCAATCATAAGCCCTATCCCACCTGAAGTGAATCCTTCAAACGTTACTCATTCTCCTTTGCCTTCACCCTCCCTCCGTCAGAATTTTCTCGGTCCCTGCCCCACCACATGAAGCGAAATATCCTTCAAATATTGGGCATGCTCCTGTAGCTTCACGTCCAATGCCTTCGCAGTCATCTCCAGCCATGAGCCCTACACCGCATGAGTTTAAGGATCCCTCAAATGGTACTCTCTCCCTTTGCCTTCACATCCTCTTCCTTCTCAATCTTCTCCAGTGATAAGCCACACACCGCATGAGAGGGGGCCTTCAAATATGACACATTCACCTTTGCCTTCCCTCCCCATCCTTCAGAACATTCACCAGCTGTAAGCCCTATGCCGCATGGAATGAAAAATCAACCAAATGCAACAGAGGCTCCTTTGGCTTCACATCGTCATCCTTCAGCGTCTTCGCCACTGTTAAGCCCCATGCCACATGACGTGAAAAATCCCTCAAACATTACCCATGCTTCCGTGCCTTCACATTTTACGCATGCTCCTGTAGCTTTACGTCCAGTGCCTTCACAGTCATCTCCAGCCATGAGCCCTACTCCACATGAATTTAAGGATCCCTCAAATGGTACTCTCTCCCTTTGCCTTCACATCCTCTTCCTTCTCAATCTTCTCCAGTGATAAGCCACACACCTCATGAGAGGGGGCCTTCAAATATGACACATTCACCTTTGCCTTCCCTCCCCCATCCTTCAGAACATTCACCAGCTATAAGCCCTATGCCGCATGGAATGAAAAATCAACCAAATGCAACAGAGGCTCCTTTGGCTTCACATCGTCATCCTTCAGCGTCTTCGCCACTGTTAAGCCCCATGCCACATGAAGTGCAAAATCCCTCTAACATTACCCATGCTCCCATGCCTTTACATATTACGCATGCTCCTTTAGCTTCACGTCCAATGCCTTCACAATCATCTCCAGCCATGAGCCCTACACAGGATCCCTCAAATGGTACACTCTCTCCTTTGCCTTCACATCCTCTTCCTTCTCAGTCTTCTCCAGTGATAAGCCCCACACCTCGTGAGAGGGAGCCTTCAAATATTACGCATTCACCTTTGCCTTCACTCCCCCATCCTTCAGAACATTCACCAGCTGTAAGCCCTATGCCACATGGAGTGAAAAATCAATCAAATGCAACAGAGGCTCCTTTGGCTTCACATCATCATCCTTCAGTGGCATCGCCACTGTTAAGCCCCATGCCACATGACGTGAAAAATCCCTCAAAAATTACCATGCTCCCATGCCTTTACATCATCATGCTCCACCTGAAAGGATAATCCAGACCCCTTCAGTGGCACCGACAATTTCAGCTCCTCAGCCTGGTGCTAATATAAGAGCAGGAATCCCTTCGTTTGCGCCTTTCTCTCCCTCGCGACGAGCATCACACCATCCAGGTCGGCTGTTGAAATTGAAGATGTTATGCTAAGTAATATTGACTACAGATTACTTGGACATTAGCAGAAATTAAACACTTAACACGTTTTTTCCCTGGTTGAAGGTCCAGTTATCTCTCCAACTCCTTCACACAAACAAATGAATGGTCCTTCACCTGATGTTCAAGGTACTAATGGAAGAACTCTAGGAGAATCAGGATTGATATTCCTATGCTTATTGACTTACCATTCTGCAGCCCTTCTATTTCTCCTATCCAAGCCCCTTCACATCCTCCATCAGTAGTTCCAAAAAATAACCAAAGAAATCATGCTACTTCACCTTATCATCAAGGTAACAACTCAATAATGAATTCAGAGGGATCAGACTAGCACTGTTATGACTTTTGATCTATTTCTATTTTGCAGCTCCTTCACATTCTCCAATCCGAGCTCCATTTCCTTCAGCAAATAGAGAAATAGCACATGCTCCTTCGCCATCAATGATTCCTTCACGTCATAACAGATGTAAACCTATTTTCTGTTTTATCTTTACTTTTCACGCACAATTATGTTTTTGGTTTGAAAGTTTGTTATTAATGATGCTTGTGTACAGGGCCCATTCATCCTCCTATTCTTCCTCCTGGGTTCTCAGGGAAGCGAAGGACACCACCCCCACAGACTGTTTGGACATTTCCGCCGCCGCCACCTAATTTGGGTACATACCCATAACATTTGTCCATCATTCTATTTTGGTATCATCATTGATTTCTACCCACATTACAATGTCCATGGAACCTTTGGTCTTGATTTTACTTGCAGCTGACTAGTTCTTCATCCATTCTTATTGCATGTATGCTTGTTGACATTTAACTCATTTTTCATGCAGATTGTAAGCGCTTATCATGCAAAGATCCTCTTACATATCCTCCTCCAGGATCTTTATGTGTATGTGTCTTGCCAATTAAAGTTGGCCTCCGATTGAGCATTGCACTATACACATTCTTTCCATTGGTCGCTGAGCTTGCCCAAGAAATTGCATCCGGAATTTTCGTGAAACAGAGTCAGGTCCGCATCATGGGAGCAAATGCTGCTAGCGAGGATTCTGAGAAGACTATTGTCCTTATCGATATAGTGCCGCTTGGAAGATCTTTTGTCATGAATACAGCATTTTTAATTTTTGACTGGTTCTGGCATAAGCAGGTTCCCATAAAAGCCTCGTATTTTGGGGATTATGATGTATTGTATGTTCTCTATCCAGGTTAGAATACTTATTTCATTGCTTTTCTAGCTGTTTGTTTGTGGCATTTCTTTTCCGCAGATTTTAAGTGCCATTCTTGTCTACTGGGACTAATGAGTTTGAACTGAAGAATGACATGAAGAACCCCATTAAATTTGCCACATCTTAGACTCCTTGCAAATTATCAGCAATCAAATTTTGGTTGATAAGTAGGTTCCTAGTAGTGCGCCATAAATAGTTCCACCTTTTAAGGGTAAAGTCATTTGTTTGTGCAATATATGAGCAGTAGAATACTAATAACAAAGTCCAATTAAGTCATTTGCTGATAGTCAACAAATTTTTCAGTTGTCATTGATTATGGGTTTTTATGATTGGTGTGACTTAGGTTTTCTTGAATTTTCTGATATATGCAGGCCTTCCTCCATCTCCTCCAATGGCACCTGGAGAGAGTGTTGATGATGGGACATTAGCTAATCAGGAAAATGCAAGGAGAATGAAACCTCTCGGAGTTGATGGGAAAGAGAAAAGAAAAACTCAGTGGCAGCTTAATAGCTATTATAGTCCTATCGTCGGTGATGGCAATAGTTATTACTGTTGGAGCTGCATGGCTTTTATTGTTAAAATGTAGAAATCGTTCTAGCCAACCTCCACCAACATTACAACCGCCACTACCTCTTGCAAAGCCCTCAGGTAGTTTAGATAATGGTTTCTCTTATCAGTGAGTATTAACATTTTCGCTATATTCATGAGAAAGAAAACTGATGATCCTGCATTTTTTTTTTTTAGAAAATGAACATTGTCCTTTCTTGTTCGGTCAGGAGTCTAATGATAAAAAAATATATAATAATATGAAATGCTAATAATAAAATGTCGGAATTTGGCTATTATATCTCTATGCTCCCTCATCTAGTTTACAAGCGGCCCCTGACCCAAGTGTTGGAAAACTAAGTTTTTGTATCATGGAACATTTGACCACTAGAGAAGCCCTGTGGCCCCCTAGCAAGGCGCTTCATCAAAATTTCCATTGTTACTTTAGTCCCACGAAATTCATAGAACCATTCTGCTTGCTGCTTTCTGATGCATCTTGTTGATTATTTCCTCAATTTGTGAGATTCACCAAGAAGAAAATGATTTTACCGACTTGTCGGACTCACATCTCTTAGTTCACTCTACCAACTTTCTCATTAATCCTAATCTTTTTACTTGCATGTTGTGTGCATTTCGTAACACCCATATTTTCTGTCAGAACCGATAGATTGATTCAAATTCTAAACAGAAGATATACCATGGGGGCAATAGTGATAAATTTCCAATAGTGATAATTTTTTTTTTCATGTGTTTATTTCTCGGGTTTTTCTCAAGTAATTTTTACATTTCAATTTAAATATCTGAGTAGAGTGATTGATCATGGCATATAGAAATGTTCTATTCTTTTGAATAACACCAATTTACTAGCACTGATATGCATATATGAATTTCTATGTTGCTAACATAAATAACTTTGTCATATGTGAATTCAGTTTTATAGCAGTGTTTGGATATCAACCTTCCTATTCTTTAGTAATAAAAATTTACAGATAAGGGTTAGTGGACCAAAAACAGCAAAGCCTCTATCCAAAATATATGTGGTTGATTATGTGAAGCCTTTTTTCTTTATCAAATCTTTAACAGCCACCTTATTTGTCACATTAGTGGTTATGGATTCTTTCTATTTTTCTAACTGTCTTCATGTTCATTTTGGTCCATCCTGGCCCTTGGTTTTTCACTTGTCCTAAGTAGCACGTGTGCAAAGCATTATTAGGATTAATAGTACTATTAGGAATAGAAGTAGTAACTGATTGGTGATTTTCCCTTACCTAGTCAAAAATAACAAGTTGCAGGTTCTGGTGGAGCAACACTTGGAAGTGGGCCTAGTTCAACATCAGCTTCCTTCACCTCTAGCATTCCTGCTCACACTGGATCAGCAAAAACATTCAGTCTAGCCGAGGTAGAAAGAGCTACAGATAGATTTCATGATTCGAGAATTATTGGGGAAGGTGGTTTTGGGCGGGTGTATCAGGGTACTCTTGATGATGGGATCATGGTGGCTGTGAAGGTCCTCAAGAGAGACGATCACCAAGGTGGACGTGAATTCTTGGCGGAGGTAGAGATGCTTAGTCGCTTGCATCACAGGAACTTGGTGAAGCTGATAGGTATATGCACAGAGGAGAATGTCCGCTGTCTTGTTTATGAACTCATTCCAAATGGCAGTGTTGAATCTCATCTTCATGGTAAGAAAATAAACTTCATTGCTTAGTTGTTGCATCTTTTTTTCTGCTTAGCTATCATTTCTTTACCCTACGCATAATATTCATATGTTTTGCTGTATTTCTTTAGTTCTGGCTTTTATTGGTAAAATCAGCAGCAATTATCAGTTTATATTTTATGGTAAGTCAAATATCAATACTTGGGCTCTATGTAGCACAGACACTCCTATCATGGAGCCGTGTCGTATCCGAAACGTGTATCGGACACGTGTCGTATGTATTTTAAAGAATTTGTCACATATCCGTGTGTCTTGTCCATTTCAATGTTGCCGTATCCGTGCAACATAGCCTGGGCTATCATATCAAGTTTTGGGTTTGACTCACCATTTCCAATGATGTAACTTGTCAAACTGGAGATAAGGACTATACGGATTGAGATCATTGCGATAGAAACTTCTTTATGGTTACTATGTGGTCCAGATTTCAAATCCTTGATTTGATTACTATGTCCTGGTTGAGGTCTTATAACCTGGACTGAAACATGGATGGGGATCTGATGGATCTTTACGATTCAAATGCAGTCCTTCTGATCCTGTGCATAGAAGATCCTGCTGACAGGAGTTACTTACATAGGAAACCATTACTTCATATGCAAATAGGGGAGCTCATTTCTGATATTAACTTTCAGAAAAAGAGTTGTTTCAATAGTATGTTCAACTTTCGTGTGAAGGTTTTGCTGCTTTTGCATTTTCATTGATATATATAAAAATACATTGGATCATCTTGGATTCAATATTTGATGTAACACCCGTCTGTGTTTGGCAAATGTTAGGATTTAGTGTCTTGGAAGAAGAGCAATAAATAGGAGTTTGGAATTAGCTTTCCTTTGCTTGTTTGGTTGGAATAGAGCTAGCTAGAGTTAGTGATGATTGAGAGAGAGAGAGAGAGAGAGAGAGAGAGAGAGAGAGAGAGAGAGAGAGAGAGAGAGAGAGAGAGAGAGACGAATTTTTGGTGGAATTAACAATTTTTGACTTTGGAGAATTGGGTGGATTTCGAGGCGGTTCTGAGGGTGATTTTGGGCTAAATCCATTTTCATCATGATTTGCTAACTCTTGCCAATTTTTTGTTGTTTGGCAAGAGTTAGAAAGAATTAGCTCAAGAAACAATTCTTTAGCTAACTCTTGTCGCCAAACCAGGCCGTGGAGTGGGAACAAAACTTTATTGTATATTAGTTGCCTCCTATAACCAAAAATGATTTAAGTTTGCATTGTTGAGTTTAATATGCTTCCAGAAAATGGTCCCTAATGCTTGATTAGCAAAACAAGAGAACAACAATAAAAGAAGAAAAAAGATGCCGAAATAACAGTTCTAAATTGTTTTTTATTTGCTCAGGACTGGACAAGGAAACTTCCCCACTTGATTGGAACGCGCGGATGAAGATTGCCCTTGGTGCAGCTCGAGGTCTAGCCTATCTTCACGAAGACTCTAGCCCTCGTGTCATTCATCGAGATTTCAAGTCAGCAACATATTACTAGAGCATGATTTTACACCCAAGGTGTCTGATTTTGGGCTGGCCAGAACAGCTTTGGATGAGGGAAATGGTCATATCTCTACACGTGTTATGGGCACTTTCGGGTATGATTATCTTAAAATTTTGTTTGTTACTTCTTGCTTAGCAAATCGCAATGAAAAAAAACTGATGGCAAAACCTTTTACCCCAAAATTTTGGGGGTCAGTATACTTGAATTTGTTTTCTCCATTATCTTCATTAAGGGTTATCTGGTATCTATTAAATTAATTCTAGTCCCTCGTCCATCTATCCTATCATTCCCCTAACTGGTGCTCGTTGGCCTCCTTTGTGTATGTCCAGCTATCTCAAATTAAGCTTCCTCTATGAATTCACTTATTTCTAATCATCTCTCTTAAAATGCGTTCATTCCTCACGACTTCTCATTTCAGATACACTCGGTTTCTTGACATTATTGTTTCTTATTGTCACACATTCTGCCGGCTTTTAAAATTTTTCTTTCAGCTTCATAGGGTATCATGCTGCTGTGAAATACACTGGTAGCACCTCCATATGTCCATATTAATCATCCTGATTTTGATTCTATAAGTAATAGCCCCCTTCTCTCTGTCTCGCCATCATGGTGAAAAATTATATCAAACTTAAAAAAAATAGTCCGCACCAAATTAGTGCCAAAACTGATGTAAATTCCTCTTCTTTCCATACAGTTATGTTGCCCCCGAGTACGCAATGACGGGGCATCTTCTCGTCAAGAGCGATGTCTACAGTTACGGGGTTGTCCTTCTTGAGCTCCTCACAGGAAGGAAGCCGATCGACATGACACAACCTCCAGGACAAGAAAATCTAGTCAGTTGGGCCCGTCCTCTCCTGACAAGCATGGACGGGTTAGAGAAACTGATCGATCCGGCTCTCAGTGCTAGCATCTCACTGGACACCGTCGCAAAAGTGGCAGCCATTGCGTCAATGTGCGTTCAGCCAGAAGTCTCTCACCGCCCATTCATGGGCGAGGTGGTGCAGGCCCTGAAATTAGTGTGCAACGAGAGCGATGAGCACAGGAGATCGTGCAGCCAAGACGAGTCATCAACTAAAGACTCGGACATCAGAATTAGTACAGGATCCGGTGTACAAGATGAGAGAATGCCATCAGAATCTGATATATTCTGCACATCGGCAATGTTTGCCAGTGATGCATCTGGCTCTTTCCGAAGGTATTCTAGCTCCGGCCCTCTGAAGATGGGCAAAGGCCAGATGTTTTGGGGGGGAGAGAGAAGATTCTCATCAGGAAGCATGACTGAGAGTGGGGCTGCTCACAGGTACAATGAAGAGCAATGGCCTTGGGGTCGAATACAGTTTTGTGAGAATTAACACTCTGAAGGAGTTGGTCTGTGAATTGCCCATGCATCGATCTGAAGCTGAGCTCGATGAGGGGAAATGGTTGTTGGCGGGAAATTAAGGGCGGAAAATGAGCAAAGCATTTTCAAGCCTCTGAGGATTTCTGGGCTTGGACTTCATTTTGCGTTCGGAACCATTATTGAATGGGTTCTGTCATCCTTGTTGAGATTGAGACTGCTGAGTCTTGGGAATCAAATATCGATATCTTTCATGTTAGAATCGAATGTGAACAAGGGGTGATATTCTTTTGTAATTTGTAGATTTCAACTTGGTCATTTTGTTGATTTCTTGTAAATTTACACGCAGTTGAATCTCACAGTAGGCAAATAAATTTAAATCTGTTTTAGTAGTATTTAAGCAAGCTACGATTTATTGTAGTGATCAATTTTGTGATCAAATTTCTGTTGTCTTATGTTCCATCAAATCGTGAGTCCTGTGTGTCAACGGTTAGGCTGCTCCCAGCTGTGGGCATGGTGTGCATAGCTAATTTTTGCTCTATTTTTGTCATCAGATGCTTAAATCGTGACGAGCGTGAATCTCATGTTAAAATCTTTGATTGGTATCAGTATCAATTAATGATTTTTTGTTTCTAAATATTAGCAATCAAAATCGGGAATATGGGATATGTTGACAATATTGGCTTGATATTATAAGGTTGATGATTGTGTCAAGTATCTCGAAACTCAATATGCTATATTGCTGATAGATCATCCAATATTTGAAACCATGAGTTTGATCTAAACAGACTCAGATTTCTGAATTGCAATAAAGCTCAGGAGCAGAAACTATAACATAAGGACGGCACTGCAAGCAAAAATCTCTTCAAGGGAAGCAAGAAAATTAGAGTTCCCTCCAAATGTAACAGATCACAAAAACCTGCATAAGACCACACATCTGATTAAAAGAGCAGCTGAAAATCAGAGTTTCCAAGTAACCTGTCTGATAATTTCACACAACTATATAAATATGAAGACAAATTATAAGTCATAAATTGCATAGGGATAAGGGATCATAATGAGTTAAGATTCAGACATAGAAAGTAAAAACCATTGCACTTTTTGCATTGTTGAGATTAAAATAACGGGCATTAAAATACAAACTCAGGCCGAAAGTCGGTATGTTAAAAATTCTAAAACATCCTCAAAATATATGCCTCAAAGCTTAGAATCTCTATCTCCCATAAGGATGGTATCTTCCATATCCCCGACCACCACCATAAGCACCATAGGCACCTCCATAGCCACCGGCGCCACCATACCCGTTACCAACACCATATCCCCCTGTCCCATACATGGGCCCACCAAAGCTAGGTCCAAACCCTGCACCATAGCCAGCGGCCCCCACCATAGCCATAGCCTCGACCATATCCCCCACCTCTTCCACCATAATAGAAGCCACTAAATCGATAACCGCCACCATATCCGTATGCATCACCTCCAAAACCATACGCATTGCCACTGCCAGCGGCATAATTGGCTCTACCAAAGGATATTGCATCACCACCAGGTTTCTTGGGTTCAGCCTTCTTGATCTCAACCTGTATAACACAATGCATAGCGGTAAGAATCATTGGTCCGTAAAGATCTCTCACCAGATGGCTAAACTTTATGATCTAAGGCACACATATAATGAAGTCAATAAACACAACTGCATGCTCTACCAAGGCATGGTTTATTGTGAACGAACAAATTCTACGAACACATGTTTGTGACATGTATCCCCCATTAGAGATCAACTCCCAAAAAGGTACTAAATTCAACACCACCTTTAGAAACAAATGAATGCTAAGTCCTAAGCATCAACACCCTCTTTCCATGTATTTCTCTGCAATGGAAAAGGTTCTCATTTCTAAAATTTCCCAACAGAATCAGTAGCTTCTTTTATTGATGGTATCAACAAAATGAGAAATGTCCTTGGACCTATGCTAGATAACTGTAGTCCAATGACCATTTTCACAAATCAACAAAGACAGAAGGTCCATCCATAAT
The DNA here is from genome assembly GCA_038442645.1 of Agave tequilana. Lineage (NCBI taxonomy): Eukaryota > Viridiplantae > Streptophyta > Magnoliopsida > Asparagales > Asparagaceae > Agave > Agave tequilana. The sequence continues at coordinate 46,614 of JAVJIF010006275.1, read as the reverse complement.
CATGGATACAATTGGGCAGCATGAAAGAGTAAACTGACCTGCTTTCCTCCAAGATCATGCATTTTACCCTCTGATATTATCTTCTCAACTGTCTCCTCACTTTCAAAGGAGACAAAACCAAAGCCTCGTGATCGTCCAGTGCTGTGGTCAAGCATAATTTGATGCTCAGCAACTTTCCCATATGAGCTAAAATGCTCTTTCAGTTCATCTGAAAGTTTAAGTTACAAGTTAGCTTGATTATGGTTAAGATAATTCACAAATTAACTGCGTAGCTACTACCTTCTGTGAATGATGGAGGTATACCACCCACAAAGATTTTTTTTGTCTTGGGCCCCCCTTTGGATGATGACAAATCTTCTCTTGGGACTGTCCTCTTGACTTCTACCTAAGTACCACAATCAGCCGAGAATTCATATCACATAAAGTTATAATACAGTATTCTTAGAATGCAAAAAAGCTAGTCATACCGTTCTCCCATCTATAACATGATCATCTTCTAAGACCTTGTCAATCACAGATGTGTCAGCAAATGTTACAAATCCAAATCCCCGAGGCTTTTGTGTGTGCTTATCCTTCATTATCACAGAGTCAGTAATCTCGCCATACTTCTCAAAATGTTTGCAAAGATCTCTGAAATAACACACAATAATGAGAAAATACCAGGTAGAATGTTATATAGGTAAAAAGAAATGGAACATATACATTGTATTGAATCATAGTAGCTATAGAAAACAAATATTTAGTCAAGCTAAACCATCATATTTTCCAAATCTGCATTGCCTCTATCACATACAAACACATAGTAGATGTCACTAACTAATAGGCAAAGAGATATTCAGCTACACGAACAACGCCATAAGAATACTATAAGTAATATTAAAATGAAAACATCAATAGAAGAGGATAGAAAATAATCCATGTTGTAGACTAAATATAAGCATGATCTCTTCAATAGCAACAGTCTCAACCATTAACCTTCCAAGCAATCAAACAGGCAATGTCTGATAATAATTTTCAAAGGGTTGCAACACTCAACAAATTAAGTGAATTGCTTTCGTTATGGAAGTTTACAATAGCATGAAGGTCATGCAAAATAATGACCTGTTATCCAGCGTATCTAAATAGATGGCAACTCAAGCCTCTTCAGGAACGATGACAGCTCAGCATTTTACATTCCACCCAATCCAATGCACTTCACATGCACTGATACTTTTCCATCTCTACACATGCAAAAAATTTGAACGATCCATCACGCAAAAAGAAGGGTGTCTTAATGTTTAAGTAGCCAGCTTGAGGCCACCTATGATAATGTATTCCAAGTTCCAATTCCAGAGACCAAAAGCATAATAATAAACTATGTTCTGTAGCTCATACACAACAGAAAATGAAGCTAGCAATGAAATTTGTTGAGAAACAAAACCCTAGAATACTTTATTAGAGAGATCTCATATCAATATATATAGATTACAAAAGAGTATTGGGTTATGGGTATTGTAAACCCAATAACCCAATTACCTTGTTATCCATCTAAACTAACACTCACCCTCAAGCTGGAGTATAGATGTCAATCATGCCCAACTCGTTACAAAGACTAGTAAAACATCTTCTAAACAAGGTTTTCTTAAAAAAAAAAAAAAAAAAAAAAAAAAAAAAAAAAAAAAAAAAAACTAAGAAACAAATACGAAATTGATAATCTTATGCCACACTGCTGAATCTTTGATGTCGATGCTGAAGTTGCCAATCAAACCAAACCTCCGTGCAAAAAGTTAATATTCATCATCGCCTTGGATACAAATAAGATTTTAGAGTTTCTTAAACTCAATAGAAGGAGAGGTTTTAGAGATCCTCAAACTCAATAGGAGAGATTTTAGGAGATCATCAAACTCAGTAGTAATAGATACCCGCAATAGATGTAAAATTGATCAGCAACACTAGAGATTGGAAGCAACAATGAAAGTAGCATACAACACCATCTGATGATTCAACAGCAATAGAAGTTGATGACGAAAGGCAGTAGATGAGGCGACATTTGATGACGACTAGGGTTTGAAACTTGAAGGAGGCGAAAGACACTTTTTTTTTTGTTTTCGGATGAACAATACCACCGCGTTGCTGTTCACGATGAGAAATATTTTTTTTAAAGATTTAGATTCAAGATCACATTAGATCTAATATAAAAGAAAAGAAAATACGAAGAAGAGATAGACTAGATAGTTGGTGGCCAAGGTTAAGTTTTTTTTTTTGTGGTGGCTAGGGTTTTGGTTGTGGCTAGGATTTTTTAAGAAGGTAATGATGGAAGAGGGATGGCTCTGATACCATATTGAGAAACAAAACTCTAGAATATTTACTTTATTAGATAGATCTCATCTCAATATATATAGATTACAAATGAGAATTGGGTTATGAGTATTGTAAACCCAATAACCCAATTACCTTATTATCCATCTAAACTAACAAAATCCATCACAAAATTGATGGGAAGAACGACTGCAGAACAAAGTACGACACCTGCTATCTTTTACATTTTAGTATCCTTAGTCCTATCACTCCTCAACATATTCAATTTTTAATCCCTACCGGGGGGACGAGGGAATCAATGTTCATTTGAATTTCCTGACCAGAATGCCATCTTTTGTGAACACTTCACCAAATACCACCTCTATCCTCAGCTACATATGCATTAAACAGGGCATACATTATAAACCTATGTATCAGTGCATAAAGTAAAAACGAATCAAAAAACATAGGAGAGCATAAAGTAAAAGGAACTGAAAACAAAGGTGAAAAAACTAAGATTAGTAAATAAGTACGCGAGATACATGTAACCAAGAAGCCTCGTTTCATTTATTTGGAATATGTTGTTGTAAATATGACAAGAGTTCTATCCTTCGTCAACATGAACTTTTAACCTTCATTATGTTTATAGCATAACATCCATCCAGATTTTTAACCGCATTTAAGACCAGCTTTGATTTCAGCCTTTGTTGTGCCAAAGTTTTCATGGCTCCAATTGAAATTTAATCCTCACTGGATATCATCCAGGAAAAACAAGAAACTTGCAAATGAATAGAATACCGGAAAACTCCTCAAATAGATGTAGCATGTGAGGTCACGAGAAAACTCATCTAAAAAGCATTGTTTCCAATTAGTCCTGTGATGCGAATATTAAGCCACGTGCATAACGCGCGTATCACCATGGAGAAGACGCCTTGTTCCAGATTTCCAGTAGCTGTATGATTCTATTTTCTAGTTTTTTTTTTTATTTTGAGTTTCTTTATTTTTAGTTTCCTTTTGGTAGTTGTAATCCCACTATGATTGGAAATTTTTTAGTTTCTAAAATTTGGAGTTGTAATTCTATTTTGATTAGAAATTTTAGTTTTAATTGTATTCAAATTTTGTAAAGGCTATATAAAAAGCCTCTTGTATCAAACAATGAAGACAATGAAAAAGTTAATGAAAACTTTCACAAAATTTGTAAGTGATGAGTTCTCTCCCAAATATCTTTTTGTGTGTGAAGCTCTTAGAGAAACCCAAAATTAATGGTATGAAACCCTAACTAGCTTATCCCTTTGCCCTCTCTTTCTCTAACCTCAATTCCAATTCTAGTTTTTTCCCTTCAACAACCTGAGTACCTTCATCTTCTGCCTTCGTCCTCACCGCCTTCACAGATCCCGAGCGCCACAACAGTGCTAGGTCGAGCCTTCTTCACGCTCTCGAGTGATCAGCCGAGCGACTCCACCTCGCGCCTCCACCACGCGCGACAGCATACGCCACCTCATCCTCGCGTACTTGTCCTCATTCGCACCCCGCAACTTTCACATCCGGCGTCCGATTCAGGAGTTATTTGAAGCATTACGATCGTGACAACAAGATATTTGCATCGACATCAACTACAAGTCACTAAGGTCTTTGTCATCTTCAATAAGTACATTTCTAATTCATATCGGTTATTTTGAGTCTGATAATTAGTCTCTAATATTTTATCGATTTAACTGTCTACAAACGTGAGATTGTGTAAATCTGCTTGCCTGTAATTCAGTAGATCTGATATTGATCGTAGAATCATGCCGCATAATATATTATCCTTAATTGATTCTCGATTGAATTGGATTTGACTGCGCACGTTTTTTGTATATATTCATCTGTGCGTTATTAGTTTTAAGTTGTCCTACCACAATCGATTCATGTTGGTGAAGCGTGATAGAGTGTTTTATTTCTGATTTTCCACACGAACGTCACCTTTCACATCAGTTTGGTATCAAAGCTAGGGTAGGATTTGGTACGTCGGCACTTCTTAGGAATTTTACCGCTTCCTTGCATTTTTAAAAAAATTACATTTAGAAATTTCTAACATTCATTTAGATCTTTATTTAGTAAGTCCTCAACCACCACTATGGATGTCCCGAGTTTTGATGGTTGCCTAAACTATTCTGGTCGTTTAAGTGACCCCCAAGTATTTCTTAATTGGCTACACAACATAGACCGATACTTCACCCAGTACTCGCTTTCTGAAATAAAGAAAGACAAATTCGTTATCACGAAACTGACTGGACAAGCGAGCCAATACTGTACAGATGTAGAAAGAAACAGGAAAGCCCCGATTTCAAACATCGATTAAGACTTGAAAATATATGAAGGGCGAATCATGGGTAAATACATGCCACCATCTTATTTCATTGATCTTCTTGACAAATGGCACCGAATTATTCAAGACAACAGATCTACCAAGGAGTATTTTACTGGATTCGATGAGTTTCTCACTTGTTATAATGTTTGAGGCATGTAGAGTGACATTCAAATCTTTCCCAACTTAAAGATGGACTTAGAATAGACCTAGAACATAAGCTTTGCAAATGTGGATTCATTGAACTAAACAGAGCTCATGCCTTGATCCAAGATTTAGATTCTCCTAAATTGAATTATATTTTTAGAAGTCAGGATCACCGAATCCTAGTGTTCAAGTCCACTTTACATCAGTACCGGCACCGAATCAATTAGCAAACACCAACATAAAAGGCGAACACCAAAGATAAAAGTGATGAAAGTAACACTAAAGACAACACTACTGAAAGAGACTTTTCCAAATTAGCCATATAATTAAGTGCTACAAATGTCAAAGTTATGAGCATGTTGTTGCCAACTGTCTAAGCCTATTTAAGATTGACATCAATGACAGAGTTCCCCTTGAAGCACCTAAGCCTGATAGCATTATTTCTTTGGAATATCGCTCCTACGATTAAGGAGTTTAGTGTTTTTTTCCTCGGCCACCACAACTGTCACCCGTCATTTTCCTTCCCCGGCTCTACTGCTAACACCACCTTCTTCGCCTCCTCTACTATCGAGCCCTACTGTCGTTACATGTCTTGATCACCAACCCTTCCTCCTCTACTACTGACACTATCCCATTTTTCCCTGTGGCATATGTTAAGTACTAAATCAAAGTTGTCCATAGAACTTGTCCCATAACTAATCATGATAGGTCAAGTAAGCTTATGTCATCTTTTGCATCAATCTGCATCATCATTTACATTACATGTGCATAAATCACACGAGATCGTAGAGATCTTTGGTTGTTGAAGAGGTTGTTATGGAGGGATCGTAGAGATCTTTGGCTATTGAAGAGTTAGATGTGGAGGAGATTATTGAGATCTTTCGCTGTTGAAGAGGTTGTTGTGGAGAGATTTATTTTTTTGGCTGAGAGGGAGATTGGTGATTGAGACTTTGATATGTGAGAGCATATAAAAGAGGTTAGGATTTGAATTTTTTTGAATTTTGACAAAAGAGATGAAAAGAATGTGAATAAAGTAACAAATTGCACCGGCTTCTCACCGGGATTACCAATAAATGGTTCAAACAAAATTGTACCAATTTCACACTGAGAATCTTTTCACAAGAAACTTGTATTATAAAGTTAATTTTCATCACTCGTTACTTTTTCCTAACCACGCTCTTGATACCAGATTGATGTGAAATGAAGGAGGGAGTCTCCGTATTTTGAAAAAGAAGATGAGAGATGAAAATAGCTAATGATTATCTAATGAATAAATGAAAAGGCCTTTCACCTTCCCGGATCTCACGCTGCACGCTCCTCGATCTTGACTTCACGCCGCTTCACACCGCACGCTAGATATTTGCTTTACAATTAGGGCTCACACACCGCCATGAGAAGCACGCCCCCTCAAGGGGAAGCCCAAAACATTTTTTCTCATAATTCTGGGTCTACCTTTATTGAAAGCAATGTAGCATTTAAATAGTCTTACAACTACAGACTTTTCTCCACATACCCGATGCGGGACTAAAATAAAGCACAAGATTAAGAACAAAGACAAACACAAGACTACTAAATAAAATAAAAGAAAATACAGACTCAGACTTTAAAACAAAAAGAAGCTGACTCGATGTCTCCATCACCTTTTCTTTCACCACAACCAGATATTTTACCCTATACAATATGTCAAGTTGATAAATTCTTAGATGGTAAAATTATCACCACCCAGATGGTGGGATTCTGATTTGTTAGAGAGAAAAGTACCATTGATGATACATGGCTAGATCGAAGTGAACTGTCGAAGATTGATTATGAAATATTGAAGCAGTCTGAGAGCACTTCCACTTCTAACTCGACGGAGTTGGGTTCTCTCCAACACGTGGAGAATGATGCAGACATCAAGCCACATGCATAACACATGTATCACCGATGGAGAAGACGCCTTGTTCCAGATTCCCAGTAGCTATAGGTTTCTATATTCTATTTCTTTATTTTTTATTTTTTTTGGTAGTTTAATCTCACTGTGATTGAGAATTTTTTAGTTTCTAAAAATTGGAGTTATAATTCTATTTTTATTAAAAATTTTAGTTTTAATTGTATTCAAATTTTGTAAAGGCTATAAAAAGACTCATATATCAAATAATGAAGGCAATAAAGAAGTTTATAAAAAATTTCACAAAATTTATAAGTGATGAGTTCTCTCAAAAATATATCTATTTGTGTGTGAAACCTTTAGAGAAACCCTAAATTAGTGGTGTGAAATCCTAGCTAGCCTATCCCCTTGTCCCATCTCTCTTCCTTTAAACCTCAATCCCAATTCTAGTTCTTTCCCTTCAACAACCTGAGCACCATCATCTACTTTAGTCCTCACCGCCTTCACAGATCCCGAGCGCCACAACAATGCTAGGCCGAGCCTTCTTCACGCGCTCGCGTGATCAGCCGAGCGACTCCACCTCACGCCTCCACCACGTGCGACAGCACGTGACATCTAGTCCTCGCGTCCCTATCCGTGTTCTCAACCCGTAACTTTCACGTTCGGCATCCGATTAAGGAGTTCTTTGAATCAGCATCAACTATACGTATCTAAGATCTCTATGATCCTCAGTAGGTATATTTCTAATTCATATCGATTATTTCAAATATGATAATCAGTTTCTAATATTTTATCGATTTAACTGCTGTCCACAAACGTGAGATTGTGCGTATCTGCTTGACTGTAATTCAGTAAATTTGATATTGATCGTAGAATCTTACCGCATAATATATTATTCTTAATTGATTCTCGATTGAATTGGATTTGACTGTGCACGTTTTTTTTATATTCATTTCTGCATTATTAGTTTTAAGTTGTCCCACCACAATCGTTTCATGTCAGTGAAGAGTGATGGAGTGTTTTATTGCTGATATTCCACACACGTCACCGTTTCACATCATCGTGTATCAAGGAAACCCTTCAAAATACATGTATTAAGTAAAACTATGAAAGTTATGAGATTCCAACAGCACTTAGTAAGCAAAATAATAGAGAGAAGATGAATTACGAGTCGGACCAATTCGTGAATCAAACGAGCTTCCTTTCAATGATTTGGGGGTGACCTCTCATACTCTCTGAACCGTGCGGGAAGGTTTCTCATCACACGGCTTACCAACTTGATCTTTCACGGGAATCATATGTCTGAACGGGTTTGGAAAAATGGGTATGATCTTTCTTGCCACTCAAGTGTACAGCAGATGTCGTGCTTAGGCCCCTTACTTCCCTTCCCTAACCAAAGATACTTCTACGTGTAGTATTCCATGTTTAGTCAGGAAGGGGATGTATTAAAAGTTTACCAAACAACACTCAATAATTAAAATACTGCAAAAAATTTATTAAATGGTAGGGTATGTCCTTTTCGCTCCGAGTACTGTAATCTAGGGGGTGTGATAACCCACGCAGACTCGAACAACTCAAGAGATTGAAAAATACAATCTGAGTCATGTTTTCATGATGCATTCCATGATATTCAGTACTAGGATATATATACAAATAGTTCTTTATTCTTACCCAGTACTTAGCAAACAACACACTTTACGTATAGAAAACTTTGAGATATTCCACTTTACTTTCAAATACAATAAGTTTTGGAACTATCCAAAGTGGTCTTCAGTTTGGCTTTAATCCCTTCATGACCCAAAAATGGGCTCTAAGGATACTCCAGTGCAAAATGCATTGTTCAAATTAAAATTGAAAGTTGAAACCATGTTAAAACTATGATCAAGACTATGATCATGATGACTTCCTAGGATCAAGACAAATCAGTCTCTAAAATCCATAGTACTTGTCACAATCTACATTTTAATGCCCACCAAGAAGCCTCACAATGCCACATATAAGTCTAAGTTGCCAGTAATTTGGAATTGATGCATTTCTCAAACGTTTGCAAACCATCCCTTTCTCTTACCATCCAGTTGGCGACATGGCATATATCCAGATTTTCAAGAAAAAAATACACATTTTTTTCCTACTCAGCAATCGGCCCAGCTGGCTGCAATATTTCCATGCCTAATTATGCCATATATGACCCTAAAGCCTGAACTTGTATAATCCTCAACACTTTCTCTTTACCTAAATAGATTTTTAATGAGGTGAAGTGTCAATCCTACTAATGAATACCATGGCCACTAGAGCACTTTCTTCACAACTTCTGCCAGCAGATAATATAGCTCCTCATTCTTTTATTCCTGCTTCCTAGTTTATACGAAGACAACATATAATTATAAATATCTAGCAATGTTATTACCTCACTAAATATAGATTATGATATAATAATAACTGATAAAAGTGAAAATGGATGTTGATTAAAGAATACAGCCCTCTCATGATAGCAATCAGGAAATGGAGTAGATACAGAGCTAATATGGGCATTACTTGTAGTCATTTTCTCTAATTGGTTCAAATACAAATACACATATGTTGACTATCAAACACAATCTCTGTATTGGGCCCATCTGGAGTTGACTAAAATACAGAACTGGGCATATATTTAATATTAATAAATAGCTATAAGAGATGTATTAGACCTTTACTTTTAATATCTTCTTACATTGAAAAGACAGAAATAAATAAGAATACCTAAGCTTAATATATGCTTAATCAAGGTGTTAGAACATAATGCGGGATATGCTTTAAACACATAACATACACTTGGAAATATGCTGTATGTTTGGACGACTATTCATTTAGGATAGTTTGCTAGCACCATGCTCATAGTGATATTTTAAATGGACAGGCACCAAACGGCAATGAACGTCAAAAAGGAATACAAAATTGGGTTTGGAAAGGATATTTGCATTTGCATATTTGCATTTTCTTGCACATAACTTTATTTCTCATATTTATCATACAAAGTGAGAAAGATATCCTCTGTAATTACCAATATTGAACAATGTATGAGAAAACCAACAAATTGGTCTCCATTATAGTAAATTTATCTTAGGTGAAATGGTCATAACATCTTCCTATTTTTTAGCATAGGACTTCTACAAACATCAAAATAACATATCTAACAACTATGACTGTTCTAACACTTCCACCGAGCAGAGACCTAATAGTAAGAATCTATTTAGTTAAAGTGTTCAAACATAGGCATCATTTTCCTTCCTGTTACAAAATTTCATTTCCCCACAAAAAGAAATGAACCGATATCAAGTTGCAGGTGCTTTCCAAAACAGAAAACTGAAAACTAAATTGTTGTTCTGTCCTCCTAATACTTCAAAATAGCATGATCTAAAAAATTGATAGCAGTAGCAGTCAAATTGAGCATACAAGCGTAAACCAAAATCACATGAATAAAAATAATGCAAACCAAAATTCCATGACTAAAAACAATCTGTTGTACTGCAATAAACAGTTCCAAACTGGATGCGTTTTCTGATGATGGTGAACCTTAAGTGTAATGTCGCACTATTATTTCACAATGGTACATGTTTGAATATTTTATCTCCTCAAATCCAATTAACCAAGATTCTAAATATCAGATATCGGGATCGTATCGGATGGGGTTTTTTCACATCGGATATTGGATATCGGGAGAGATATCGGAGATACGCGCGCATATCGGGTGTTCATATTGGACACTATATATAATGAAATATTGATAACTAAAAGTTGGTTTAGTGTCGTAGATATCATCTACCAAATAAAAATGATGTAATATGTATGCAAAGACAGTAAAAAAAATAATGTACATTTGCACGCAGTCGTGGGTCATGCAATAAATAAGTTATTTCATGGAATTGAAAAATATAAAATTAAAAGTTGTATAATCTACTTACCTGAAAATTAATGAACGAAAAAGATAACAAAAGAGATGAAATTAGGGCTCGTCGCGCTCGTCGATTCAAGGGAAGCGCCGGGGGGGGGGGGCAAGGGGAGCTCGTTGGGCTCAGGGGGAGATCGTCGCGTCAGGGGAATAAAAGGGAGGCAAGCGTCGTCGTCGTCATTTCACGGAGGAGAAAAATTAGGGCTCGATTTTTATCAAGCCCTAAAAATGCAAACAAAACTTATATGGTCGGGTGACGGGTTGAGTTTGAGTTCAATGCTTATGGGTTCAAAAAAAAACGAACCCAATTAAAATAAATCCATATCAGCCGATTTTGCGTTGACTCGTATCGGGCGATTTATCGGCCGATGTTTCAAATATCGGCCGTTTTTTGCTGCGAACGATATGGGCGAACGATTTTCCCATATCGTATCAGCAGCAGGCTAAAAAACGAGATATCGGTCGATATCTCAGCCGACTCGGCCGAGATTTAAAACAGTGCAATTAACAAGTATAAGCATTCTTATAATTCCATTATCACCAGCTTAATTAGAAACAAACAATACAAAATACATCTACAACAGACATTGGTTCCATAATCACTACACTAAGAAATAGTAACTACTCAAGTTTTTAAAGAAAAATGACTCAAACACATGGTATCAGTGATATTGTCCACACTCATAATATCACTCCAGTACTTCAAACAGATCAAACATGTCGTGGTACCACGGAATATAAGAAAGATAAGGCAAAATACAATAGAACAGTGGCTATACCTTCAGTAGTCTCCCAAGCGACGCCGCCGACAAAGATTTTTCTATCAAAGAAGAAAAAACTAGGGTTATCTTCAGTTTCTCCCCCAATTTCCCATCGGCTTTTGATCGGTCCAACAATCCGAATCCAACCAAACCGCTTAACCCTAGGTCTAAAATCTAACACATTGCAACAAAATCTACGCAACACAAAATCCTAAGTCCATTCTACTAACCCTGAATTAGACGAAGACGATCCATCAACGCCCTGCTTCGTCCCCTGAACGCCACTATCTACGCTATCTATCGCCATCCCTTTGTCGGCCGATTCAACTACAGCAGCTCCTTCCCCCTCTCCTTCTCTCATCTCATCCTCCACTTCCTCTTCTACTTCCTCTTCGACTTCCTCTTCGACTTCTTCCTCTTCTAGTTCATCGTCGTCGACGCCGCTAACGGCAGCGACCTTCTCTTCAGTGACCTCCATTCGGCTGTTGTTAAATGGACCTGCAAAGGATCGAACTCAAATGTTATTGGAGTCTAGAACCCTAGATTTTGGGTCTCAGTCGAAGGGACGAGTAAATCCCTAAAAATGTTACCTTTTTTGTCGGAGATGGGATTTGATAAATTGCACCGGCATAACTTGCTGTTTTAAAGCGCGGTTTGTCAGCTATAAACGACGAAAGCCCGCGGCTGGGGTGAGCTAACAGTGAAAGTGGGGTGGTTTTAACATGCACCTTGGTGAATCATTAATCAATTAATAGCAATTGGTGTCCCATGGAGAGCGGATATTGCCACCCAAAACAATGACAAATGCACCTGCATGACTAGGAGACAGATATTGCCACCTCAAACTGATAAACACCTCTCATAGATTAAGGCACCCCAAAATTGATAAAAACCCCCGACCTCCCCCTCATCGGCGATCACCCCACCTCTCCCCCTGACCTCCCCCGCGGCCCCCTCGACCTCCCCCTTCCCTGAAGCCCCCTCCTTCTCCCCGCCGACCCACCCCCTCCCCCTGTGTCCCCCTCCCCCGCCCTCCCCCCAACCTCCCATCCTCCCCCCTGAGCTCCCCTCCCACCCCTCCCCCTCCCCCTCCACCTCGCTCCGTTCTGATCGGCCAGAGCCGGCCGAACAGAGAGAGCTCTGTTCGACGGGAGTTGGCCGAACAGAGCTCCATCTGCTCGGCCGTCTCTGGTCCGGCCAGAGACGGCCGAGCAGAGGGAGCTCTGTTCGGCCAACTCTGGTAGAAGAGAGTCGGCTCTGGCCGAACAGAATCGGTTTTGGGAGGGAAATCTGGGGGAGGAGGGCGAGGGGAAGGGGGAAGGAGGGCGGTGGGGGAGGAGGGGAGCTCCGGGGAGGGGGAGGGTAAAGAGGTCGGGGGGCATGGGGGAGGAGGATGCCGGGGAGGGCGTGGGTCGCCGGAGAAGACGATGGAGGAGGATAAGGATGGAGGGAAGAAAGAATGAAGAAGATGGGTGTTTTGGATATTTCACCATGGGTGAAAATGGGCAAAAAATATAATGGCACACTTGTGAATATTTTGGGGGGGCTTTCTCATTTTTGGCGGTGGCAATATCCGTTCCCCATGATTAAGGCACCCCCGGGTGTTAAAGGCACCTATTAAAATTTAAAAAATTCCCAAATTACCCTCTTCCTCTTTCTCTCTCCCCTTTTCTCTTCTCCTTCTCTCCCCTCTCCGCCTGTGACCCCCGTCGGCCTCCTCGCCGGCGACCCCCCTCCCCGCCAGCCTCCTCCCGCTTCCCCACCTCCGATCTCCCCCTATTTCCCTCATCTTTCTCTCCAGTGAACTTCCTCCCTCTCTCCTCCCCGACCCTCTCCGCCTCCAACGAACCCCTACCCACTCCCTCCCCTCTCTGCTCCGCTCGGCCTGCACCATCACCTTCTTCCCCTCCCCTTCCCCCGCATGCCCCCTCCCCATCGCCCCCCTCCCCCCAAACCTCCTCACCTTCCCCCCGCCTCCTCCCCCTGGCCTCCTCCCGCTCTTCCTCCCTTATGCCATCCCTCCTCAACCCCTCCCTCCCGCCGGTGCTCCCCCTCCCCCACGGCCTTCCCGGGTTCCCCTTCCCCCGGCCTCCTCGCCCCTCTCCCCCGCCCTCTTCCCCCATACCCCTCCTCCCCGCCCTGTTCGGTCGATCCAGCTGAACAGAGGTAGCTCTGTTTGGCCAATTCCGGCTGGACAAAGCTACCTTTGTTCGGTTGGATTGGCCGAACAAGGGTGGGAGGGAGGGCGGGGGGGGAGCGTCGGCGAGGAGGGAGGGGGTTAAGGAGGCAGGGAGTTCGCCGGAGGGAGGGAGGGAGGAGGGGAAGATCAAGGGTGGGGGGGAAGGGGCAGAGAAGGGTGGGGAAGGAGAGAGGGAGGGAGGGAGGGAGAAGGGGGTCACTGGCAGGGAGGCCGCGCGAGGAGGGGGTCGCCGGAGGAAGGGGTTGTTTGCTGGGAAAGGAGGAGAAGAAGGAAGAAGGAGAAGGAATAAAAGGGGAAGGCAATTCAGACTTTTTTAAGGGGCAGTTTTGTCTAAAAAATAATGGCACACTTGTAATTTTTTTATGGGTGTCTTTCTCACTTTGATGGGTGGCAATATCTGCTCTCGTATCCTATGGGCCTAAGGCCTCATTACTCGTTAACGTCGTATTAGTTGAAAATTTTAAAGTGATAAAATAATTATTACATAATAATATTTGGCTTGTCGTATGTAAAGCTGGGACTGTGCATTTGAATTTCAAATGTTGCACAAAAAACTTTTTTTTTATTTTGCTTCTTTTCCTTTTCTTTTAAGGGCATGTTTGGCTGGGAAAACAAAATGAGAAAACTGCCAGTGAGTCACATTCGATCAGTTTTCCTTGAGAAAATTGTTTGGTGGGCTCCACGCTATCAGTTTTCCACTCATTTTCTAGTATTTTATCATAGAAAGAGAAATTGGGTTTTTGCTGATGTTTTTCCGACATTAGTGCCACTTTTCTGATTTTTTAAAAATTGCAAACAAACAAGATTTTGAATCCTAAGGGAGAACTGACAGTGGGGCCCACTATATCCACCTTTTCCAGCCCATTTTCTAGGTCCAAATAGATCCTAACAGAGAGTTGTAACTCAAAATTTTATTGATACATCTATATAAAAAAATATTTAGAAACTAAAATATATAATGCATTATTATTTATTTATGGAATTTTCAGCCTTTGTTTCAATCCCAAAAATGTGTAAGTGTTTAAGTGCAATTTTTAAGGAAAAAAAAGTTAAGATTAAATTATCTTTCCAATCTATCTTTCTTAACCTACAATTTAAACAAAATCCATTATTTTGACTAGGTTTAAGAAGTTATAATTGTGGTTTTCTTAATTCCTAAAATCAACTTAATTTTCTTAAAAATAGATCAAAATTTTTCTCTTGTTTCAAAAAAATTTTTAAGAAAGGAAAAATCTTATACAAAAGAGAAAAATCCTAAAAAGAAAGAAACATGTAAGTTAATCAAACCCTCCCCCACATTTATTTCATGCATTGTCCTCAATGCATCATGAATGTATGTATGCATGAAAATAGAGTGGGAAGAAAAATTCACCTCAGTGTGGTGGTTATGGTAGAGGTCTGATTGGTGCACGAAATATTACCCAATTCAGTAGATTTAGATTTCACAGGAACTTTTCATTGACCTCTGTCCTATTATAACCAGTAATTGATTGTAGATGTGTAAGATTTTATTTAGAAAATTATCCCCTTCTAACTTTCAATTTTAAAAATAATCTCTGAGTCATTTTGTTCTACACCTTTATCCAATAATGGAGTGTGATTATGGAAGATGATTGATTTAGGCTCAAAAGACACAAGGATTTGATTCAAATCAAGTAAAAGTTTTAAAGTCAAAATTGATTTAAAAATTGGATCCAAACCAAAAAATTGAGGTTCACAAACATTTCTCATCGACAAAATGTGATTTTTAAAGATTGGGGATTCAATTTCAAAATTTACTGGTACAAGATTCAATATTGACTCGGGAAAGTGATTAAAATAAGGTAAGGATACCGAAGTCAATATTGAGTCAAAAAGTAGATTGAATTACCAAATTGAGGATCTGGTTCACATTCATGTTCAAGTTCAGTTTCAGGAACGTGATAACTTACCAAATTGTCAATGCGATTCTCAAAATTTTGATTTTGATCAAGTTCAAATGGGTATGATGAAATTGAATCTTGGTTTTCAAAATAACATGATTCTTGGTCCAGATCGATATGGTTAGAGATATCAATATTGGTTAAAAAATGATAAGGGAGAGTTTTCTTATTCCTATAAGTGCTGATCAATTGATTCATTTGTACATTTAACCTATCAATAACTGAGTAACAAAATTTTGGGTTTGAATCATATCTTCCATAATCTTTTACATCACTCGATTCTTCTTGAAAAGATAAGTATGAAAGTTGATTTTGAAAATTTTGTTGATATTGTGAGTCCACCAGATTTTGAATTTGTTGTTCGGACTAAAGTAGAATTTCAACACTCTTTTCTAAGTCGACTGGTGTTTCAATGTGTTGATGTGGGACTTGAAAGGGTGAGTATGAATCTTGAAAGTTTTATGTAAATAGGGAGTCTATCATGTTTTGAAATTGTCGCTCGGACCCTTAGAAGGCTTCTAAACTCTTTTCTAACTTATTTTTTTCAATCAGTTGTTCTAAAAAAGGAATATATGAAGTAAAATTTGGGAAGGATTGTGGATAAGGTGATTGAAAATTTCTCGAGGGAGGTGAGTCTCCATTGACTCTGTGAAGAGTTAAGATGATTATTTAGACAATTTTAGTCATAAGAGTGGGGATATGGGTTATATTGCGTCGAATAAATTCAATCTGGTCTATTTGGTTGGGTCACGTTGTACAAAGCCGGGTTAGAGTTATCCGAGTCAAATAAGGTCGGGGTGAAAAATGATTCATATTAAAGTTGAAAAAATCTCGTTTATAATCCATTTCACAACAGAAGCACTAAAAACAAAACAAACAAACAACAACAAACAAAAAGAAAGAAAAATCAAACAAACCTATGCTCGGATTGACCTGGACCTAGATGACTCCTAACTGGGACTGTCCAGGAGAGGAATATTGTAGTAATCTGATCACGAGCTAATCGGCCAGGTTGGGACAAAATTCAGTAGGAGATATCTGTGCGTAAGCAACAGACCTTAATTACACCAAACCACTGAATTTTCGAGGCTTAACCTCTTAATCCCCAATCCTTAGACATCGATTTGTCAAGAGTCTGATTCTAACAACTTCCTCCCGAGATCAATTTCTTAATGAGTCCAAGATGTCCCTAGGGGGCCAACATCTAACAATTTTTATTTAGGCTTGAGTTGTGTGAGTGAAGAGGTGATTTTTGGGCCAAGAGAGGGTAATGACTCCCCCACCTTATGTTGTATCGGGTTTTGCCCTTAAGTTTGATCCGTGCAAGTGTGCAATATAGGTAAGAATAAACACTCAAAGTAAGTAAATCACCCACGTGTTTGTCCTAAACTATATGTAATATGTACATCTCGGTCCAGTGATTGCAAAGTGAAAGCAGTGAGAGTAACTGTCTAGTTTTGGGCTAACGGGTCGTGTCCACGAGGAGGAATGCTTGGTGTTTTTGTTTAAAAAGTAAAGAATGGTGTTGGTTTTTTTTTAATATTGAAAAAGAGAATGGAGAGTAGGAAAGTGATTAAAAGAAAAATTGAAAACTTAGAGAAGGCTTTGGAAAAGGTGATCTTTAAAAAGCTTGAAGATTGATTTGTTGTTTTTAATATAGGAAAAAGATCTGGGCTCACTATCTTACTACTCAATGATATGTTCTTCTCTTGAAATTCTTAGTGCCTCAACTTGGTCATAGGCCAAAACTTAAGCTTGAATTTCTAAAGTCTTAAGCAAAGCAAATAAGATAGTTTGGAAAGTTTAACTCTTTTTCTTAAGAAATCCTCTTGAACTGAATGTTAAATCATCAAGTTGTCTTTCAAGTATGAAATAAAAATAAGTTCAAATGATGTTTTAAAATAAATAGAAGTTTAGAAATCTAAACCCATCCTCATGTGCCTTCAAAAACACTTTCAAAGTAGAAATGCTTAGTTTAAGGCATACATATGATTCTGTTGGGTTATTTACATCAAAACCATTCAAAATAAGAGGGATCAGAGAGAGATGATAGTGAGCCCAAAAAAATAAATTTAGCTACTCATAATTAAGGCAAATCAAGACATATAAATGAAATGAGATATACCCGTGAATTGTAGAAGAAGAGAAATCTTGATCCTTTATTGATGTCACTTCAACTTCAGGTTACAATCACTCTTTTCCTCTCTCTCACTGGTATTTGAATGAACTGCAAATTGAAAAATAGAGATACAATTTCTCAATACTATCTAACAAAGAACCTAAACTCTAAAAATAAAGAAAAAAACTTAAACTAATTTTCGGTCCCTTCTTCTCTGAAAAATGCAGTATCTATAGAGAAAAACCAAACGGGGAGAGTGTACGAAGATAGGGGGAGCAAACGCTCTCCTAACTGACTCAACCAAGTGGCGAAAATGTGGCTTTGGCCGCGTTTTCGCGGCCATGGTGTGGCCAGGTGGCCACACCTGGTTGGTGGTACTCCTTTGTTTGGTAATACACCTTTATTTCTTATTGGTTTTCCCGTTTCAGCTCCTGAATTTGACGAAACTACCTTTAATCTTTGGCTTTAACTAATTGATTTGGAAAGATTTATTTTAACCGGTTTTTAACTTCTCTGATTTGCCATGATCTGCCCTGATTTTCTGATTTCGTATTAATTCTGAATTAAATCAGAATTTGATGAATTTTGGGGCTCGTTTCTCTTCCATTTTCTTTAGCAATGAGCCTGCATTTTATAAAGAAGAATATAAGACTAAATACATGATTTATTAGGAAATAATTATGGAAATGTGATATTATATATGCAATATATGTAACCAATCACACCCCCACACTTATCTTTTGCTCGGGCGAGACATAAAAACTAATCCTAAAGAATTATTTTGACTACTTTCGCAGGTCACTCGATTGCACTGAGTATGTGCAACAAGTCGTTAAATTTCTAGGTTATCCCTAGAGGATGAGTTTTATCTCATGAGGGTTTTCAGTAGATTGCACCCACAAAATCCATAAAGAAAGAGAAAAAATGTTAGTATTTTCAAAAAATATTTTGAAAAGATAGAAAATATTTAAGGTATTATTGTAAGAGTTCAAGTACTCTATAAGTTATAGAAAAATCGGACTTTTCATTCATAAACCTACTCTCTATTTAAAAATCTGTCATCAATCAAAGTAAGTAGTCAAATTATATTTCTCATCTAGTCTATTACTTTACCCTAAGTCATATGCACCTTCGTGACCGTGAAATTTTGACTAAGAGTTCTTTAACATTATCTCTTATGCCTTATTTATTTTTATTTTTGGTGATATTATCCCTTAATTCCATTAGGCTTTCTAATCTGCCCATGTGACGAGCCTTTAGTCGGTGACACCTAAATCGGACAGTCTTAGGGCACTAGGTGAGAAAACACCCATAAGGACTTAAACACTTGAGCAAATAAGACCACAAAATCAAGGGTTTTTATTTATAAAATGTACCTCTTTTATGCGTGAATACTTATGCTTCATGAGGCACAAATACCCAGCTTAATCAGAGGATATATATATATATATATATATATATATATATATATATATATATATATATATATATATATATATTATATATATATATATTCAAACTTATCTAATCATCTTTTGCATAAATATCAAGTCTTTCTTAGGCCAAAGCACCTAGCTAATCAATAATTATATTAGTTTATTTTTCAATAATATGCATATATATATGTTTTTTTATAAGGCATATGAATTTTTATTTTTGAACCCTAGGTGTGTATGTGTAACACCCGGATTGGTAAACTCTGGGTTAAAGTAATATTATTGGGTTAATAATATTTTTCTAGAATTATGCATGGATGTATATACTGCATGAAATGCTCGTATTAAATACCGGGTATTGGTATTCATACCTATTTTGATTGTATTAAATAAATTAGGAAAATAAAGAAAGAAAAAAATAAATAAATAAATAAATAAGATTTGATTGATGGAGTATGGGAGGTGTGGGAGGTATGGTAAGTAAGGGGAGTAGGTGGGGGAGTAGGTAGGGGAGTAGGTGGGGGGAGAGAGATAAAAATCTCCCTCCCTAACTCACTCTCATTCTCTCTCTCTCTTTCTCTCTCTCTCTGCGTGGTGCTGGCCGGCGGCGCCGGAGGCCGGCCAGGCACGGCGGCCGGTGTGGGGGGGGGAGCACCCGGCCCCCACCCATCCTTTTCTCTTTCTCCTCTCTCTCTCTCTCAGTAGGGCCCCCGGCGGCCAGGGGCGCCGGAGCGGCGGCCAGGGGCGCCGGGCGGGCGGGCGGGCGCGTGCAGCAGGGAGCAGCAGCAGCGGCGGCTGCTGCTGTGCAGTGGAGAAAAAGAAAAAAAGAAAAAGAAAAAGAAAAGAAGTAGATAATTAATGGGTTTGGGTTTCGGGTTCAACCCAAACCCGACCTTTTAAAGGTAAAATTTCATTTTAGCCTGTAACCCACTGATCCATGGTGTACGTATCACCGTATCAGTACTCGATCCGACGTATAAAGTTGTTTTTCCTTTCTTGGTAGTCAGATTGAGCCAATTTCAGTTTCAGATATTATGGTTCCATATTGTAGATTTTTCAGGATTTTCTGGAATTTTTATTGATTATTTTAAAAAATCTCCGTAGTCGGCGTCGACCGATACCGATAATCAGCTTTACGATTTTTCTTTCACAAACAAAGTAGAATTTTGAGAATCCGCTTTCATCTTATGTCTTAGAATCATATGATCTACGTTAGTCTATTTTTGGGGATTTTTCTGAATTTATCAAAAATCGGGCTAGACCGGTGTCGCCCGATATCGGCGATACACTCAAGGATTTTTAACTTGCAAACCTGACTTTATTTCATGAATCCGATTTCACATTCCTCCTCCATGTAATATTCTCTAATTTCTGTAATTTTTGGGAACTGTTCGGAGCTGGTCCAATATTGGGCCAATATAAATAATAATAAATATTATTTTTAATCTATCTTTTTCTTTCCTTTTTCTTTTCTTCTCCTTTCTTCCCGAATCCTCTTCCACCGCCTAACCCAACCGCCTCAACTCTCTCTCTCTCTTCTTAACAAAATCTCCCTCCCTCTCTCTTATTTCAACTCACTCTCTCTCAAATTCCTCTCTCTCTCTCTCCCCTTTGCACTGTTCCAGGCCCGGGGGCGGGATCGAACCGCGCTCGCGGCCGGTGGCCGGCGCCCACCGCGCCTCCCCAGCACGGGCACCACTCTCTCCCCTTCTTCTTCTTCTTCTCCTTCTTTTCTTTTCTTTTCTTTTTCTTCTCCTTCTTCCTTCTACTGTAAACTCCTCCCCTCTCTTGCTCTCTCTCTCTCTCTCTCTCTCTTCCCCCTGGCTCTGTGTGCGGCCCCAGACCGCCGCCGGCAGCCTGAGCGCCATCGCCGGCCTGGGCGACCATCGGCGAGGCGGCCAGGTTGCCCCGCTGCCCCCTCTTCTTTTCTCTCTGTTCTCTCTCTCTCTCCTTCTCTTTCTCTCTCCCTACTCTCTCTCTCTCTCTCACTCACTCTGTGATCACCGCCGGCGGCTAGACCCACCGCTGGCGAGTCTCGCTGGTCGTCGGCCAGCCAGGCCAGCCGGCCGGCCTGCAGAGCTGCGGCAGCGGCTGCTGCTGCTGCCTCCTCCTTTGGGTGTTGGGTTCGGGTATAAACCCGAATCCTATAACCCTATTGGGTTGGATTGACAACCCATAACCCGTAAACCCGATAACCTATTTACTTAATTATGGGTTGGGTATTGGATCCAAACCCAACCCGTTGACAGCCCAAACCCGTATCCAAAACCCAATAAAGGTAATTTTTCAGAAAACCCCCATTAAATAATACTTGTTGCATTTTAAATCCTTATTTATTACATATTTAACCCTTTTTGTTATGATTTAGTAATCGGGCGATATCTGGAGCATCCAGACTCCGATTTGGACGATCCTTGAACCGTTGCGATCGTGGGAAAGAGAGCTACCTTTCTATGGCCAGTTTGTGATTGTTTTTCTTTTATAAATTATATTTTACCATGTTTAGTGAAAGTGATTGATTGCTTAATTAATAACACTTGATTATCGGTAATCATTATAATTATTGTTTACTCGATAAATCCCTGGAATTAAAATATAAGAAAACCTGATTTATTATATGGGATAAATCATTAATAATGTTCATAAGTAAAACTAGCCACGAACTTGATAATTAAAATAGATCATTATGTTTAATACTTTGGTGGTACCTACCGTATTCATAAGATAATAATAGTGAGTATATAGAAGTATTTAACACTCGAATAGATGATATAGCCATATTACACCGGACACGATAGTTTACATACAGTGCATTATATATTCACGTCCATCTGTTACATAGAGACTTGTTAGACTAAACAGTAGTGTGTATACACTCGGAACACCGTGACTTACATATCCTGTCATAGGAACACTATTATCTCATGTACATGTATCACCGTTACACATACTATGACACGTCACACTATTATTTCGTATTCATATCCCACCGATATATAGATACACCGATGCACGGAATACCGTCATTTCATATATTGTTATCATCGTTACATGGATTCTCGGCATATCACTGTTACACATGCATGCATGGTTTCTATATTCTTGTCATATAGATCACCGTTTATATTGCATGTCATGCTCATGTATTCCTGTTACATGATTGTTTCCCGTTACTGTTATTGATATTCTCGTTACTGGACACATGAGCTGTTGATATGCGATATGTGGAATCCCACATCTATTGTTCCCGTTTCCCGTTATCCTGTTTTATGCTATCAACAGAGCTCAGGTCCTATTATCCTATTATATGTACCATGCACTATACTTGTTCTTGTTACGTGTGTACTTTAAATGACATATAATAAAGATAACTTGGGGATGGGGGAGACTTGACGGTTGATTAGATCTTATCGGGTGGATGTCTGGATCCATTGTTTGTCCCACTGCAGGGGACGGGGTAGTGCTGGCTACCGTCTGTTATAGCTCATGAGCTCCCGTTTCCCGTTATTGTTTTAGCTCATTGAGTTCCCGTTACATGTTACAGCCTTAGCGGGCTGGTCTCAGCAGCCAGGGGTCTGTTTAAGGCCGTGATCCCAGGTATGCACGGGATACACCTACCCGATAAGAGCTCCTCGACCATGGGTTTTCAATTAACATAATAACACAGTATACCCAATAGTGACGTCGGGAACACTTGTTATTTGGTCACTCTCTCGTTTGGATAATGGTACCCGTATGCCATGTCCTGATGGTTCGGCTGGAGTGCGGGCTCCAGTATGAACTGCCAGTGGTATGGGACACTGGAAGAGATTGATTAAAATAGCAGGCGGTACTGATTGCTACTATTGGATAATAACATGACATGCCTGATATATGTATTCTATTGTTTAGTTGGACTTGTTACTGTACCTGATCATTTAGCCGCTATCATGTTACATGTATACTTTGTTATTTTACCTGGTACATGTTACACTTTCTGTGGTGGCATACTACTTATGTATATGCATACTCTTCATTGCACATATTCTGTTTTCTGTATACCTTGCAGACATCATTACTGTCTATGCACAACACCGTATTATGGTTATATTGCATATGCCCATCTGCATGTTCACTTCTATCACGTCACCACTAGCATGTACATTTCTATTACGTCACCACTAGACAACATTATTTATTATATAAACTAGATACGACTATAGACATTACCCGATGATAACCGGCTAGGTCGTGATGGTATTAAAAGATGACATGTATATATATTTCTACTGCGTATTATATGCTTATTATATGGTATCACTATTACAACATCATGTATTATATCTTATTATCATGCTTGTATTATGATAGTACATATTACTACCTCCTTCATTTTACCACTCACTAGGTCGCTTTCTGACGACCCTGGGTTTGCGTGCCCAGGTTGGAGATCCGAGTTATCGTATTGTCAGATAGTCCATTGGATTCACATAGGAGACTCATCATCGAGACCATTCATAGGTATCTTTGTGATTTGTTTCTGTTATCTTATTTGTCCTGCTTTCCTATCTGTTATGATCACTAACCTCTTTTTGCAGGTATTCTTGTACTTATTTCCTGCTGGACCTCTTGTCTATATGGAGGCTATGTCCTGTACTGAGGCTTAACGTACACGTGAGTGTGTTTTCACCTCGCATATGTTCGTCGCCATAACGTCTCCGTGTCCTTGGGATCGGGGCGTTACATAGCCCCTATGGAATTATAAATTACTTTGGGGACCCTGAAAAATTACAAACAGCCCCCTGAATATTTTCAGTTATTACGTATCTAACCTTTTATGTTGGTTTTAGTTTCCGAACGATATCTTGGCCATCCGAAGTCAGATTCAGACGATTCTTAAGCCGTTGTGATCGTGAAAACGAGAGCTACACATCTGGTATATTAGTATATGGTATTAGGTGTTCAAAAATTATCGGTATACCCGGTGAGTGAAAGTCCTAACTTAAATCTTATTTTTTCCCCAATTTAGAAATAATTATTGTTGGGAAATTATTGATAATATGGATTCATTGGTACTAAGAGATTACGTCATTAAAAAGATGATTGTGACAGTTATTATAAAAGTGAATTGGTGTTATGGAACCGAAATCCAAGTAGAGTATCCGAATAATGAATCACGGATATGTTATGTATATGTGTGTGAGAACCTAAGACGAGTATGATACCAAATTGAGAATTGTTATTTAAAGTTCGTATAACATGACCATTAATAGTCTGTAAGTGTATTAAAATGGTTGTGCATAGGCGTATGCCACATAAGTTATGTGTTTGTGGAATTCTGAGGATCATGTATATGTTGCGAGTATTTATTAGGATTGAGAATCGAACAATTAAGTGCTGGGTTCTGATAGAAATGGTAAAGTATAAATTTTGGTTAATACCATCTACCCGTCTGTGATGAATATTGATGTCACTCAACCTGAAAGTCATTAAGTGGGTAAAGTTTACCTCCGATTCCATTACACACTGTGATTGCATGTGTATTGACTATTAATATAATAATGATGATAGTTAAATGAAGATCGATATTATATGCAAGTGATGTCCAATCTGTTATGAAAGTAATATTTAAGGATAATAATAATCGGATGAAAATTGGTTAACACCGGTATACTCGGTGAGTGGACTAAACAGTGACAACCGGGAATCGATTACAGACCATGAATGTTTATGTATTAATAAGAGATAATTAGAAATCAGTTAAGATAAAAGATCACTTGAGACCCATCAACCATGATCGGATAATTATAGAATTGGTTATGTTAATACTGGTATAAGAAGAATCCGAAGTTGATACTAGAATTGAACTAAACAAATGAAAATGGAAATTATCTTCGAGTAACTCGATGTGACTGTGATATAGAAAACTCTGCTAAATGGGATATATGTAATTGATGCAGTATGATAGAAATAGCGTACTGGTTAAAGTATTGAAGGTTTTGTTAAAATTGATAACTCAGATGGGATCGGGATATTTCAGTAAATTAGCAACTGTGAACGTGAACTGATGATGATGGAACTGATCAAGTAATTGCTAATGAACTGAATTAGCAACTGAATTCCTAACTCTACCGGACATGCTTGATAAGTAAATTGAATATCAAAAGTTTATTGTTAAGCTAAGTAGCAACTGAATTCCTAACTCTACCGGACATGCTTGATAAGTAAATTGAATATCAAAAGCTTATTGTTAAGCTAAGTATACGGGATACAAAATATTATGTAGTATGTTGAGTATTAATTTTGCGAATACTATTTTCGTATTTGTTGTGTTTCATGATATATACGCTCATAACGTGATTTTGTGTATCAACTAGCACACTTGAGGCAATAAGGGTCAGCTGGTGACCTACATGATTATATATTGATTAAGTTGTTAATCGATAGCAACTGAAAGTAATTTGATAGATAAATAACTAGGATTTATCGAACCCAATGAGAGGTGAAAAAATAAAACCTTTGAATAAGAACAGATAAGTGAATATTGTACTTTTAGTGATTAATGATTATTAATGAAAAACTACTGAATAAGATCAAGTCTGATGATTATCAGATAATGGGTGACCGATGATGGTGTATAAGTATCAAGTGAGTAATTAAACTGGTGAAAACCTGTTAGAGTCAGTATTGAGTAAATATGATAACTTAATATTAAGTATATTGATTATGATGGATAATTCGATATCACCAAAACAAATACCGATAATATTGAACTAATATTTTGGTATGCCTACTCGATACACCGAAGACTTTTAAGTATTATTGTAATTGATTTAGCAGAACATTGGAATCCCTTATTAAGCTTGGAAGTCACATCTTTATAGTGACACCGATTATATCTAACTGGTAAGAGTTAGATAATTACCTTAATAATTGAAAGTTAGTAATACAGACGAAAGATTGAGCGTCGTGTCAATGAGATTAGTAATCCAATATGGGTAAGTGATATGGGTATGTGTACGCATGTACATATGTGTGTGGTTTGATTCATATGAGAACGCATATGATGATTTGGCTAGTAAATGACTGTGTGGTTTGGAACTAGAAGATAGAAGTAAGCAATAATAAAACATGTTGTATAAAAGTCAGTAGCGTTAACACCAGTATTGGTGGAACCTGGAGTAAATTTGGGCTGTACCAAATAAAAGTACTAAAACCAGTCCTTACTTGAAATAAAGGATAATTATGATATAAAGTGTAATAATTCATTAATATCGGAATTGTCGTGTAACTATCACTTGTATTAGAAGTAATAAGAAGATTTTGAATTCAATTAAGTTGTAGCCAATAGGCAGTTTGCCTGAGGATAAAAGAGGCAAATGATGACAAATCCCGAATGTTAATTAAATGATAAAAGGTAAATAAGTATTATGGTTAGGAGAAGCGAATACTGGTACTACGAGTCAGAACTTGACTGGTAAGATATTGGGGATCATTAAGTTGAATGCTTACATGGGTGCATGATCGACACGTTATTGTGTATGCATAGTAGTCTAACACATGTAGTTTTATGAATGAACATCATACTTGACTTCATGCACATGTTTGACTACACATATATTGGAATGATATAACATGTTGGTTATCTTGAAAATGTTTGCATGTTGTTAGTTTAATAAGTTGTTACTTATACATGTTAATGTCTTTCTTAATATTGGCATCATGTAAAGTAGGAATCATGTGAATCCTTTATGTTATTATTGTCTTATGGATCCTTGCATGTGGTTATTACATGAAGGATATGATATTTGCATGTTATAATACGTAGTAAATGTATTGGAGGAAGGGACCGGGTTGAACCGGAGGTGATCGAAGGGGAGAATAATACGTGGTAAACGTATTGGAGGAAGGGACCGGGTTGAATCAGAGGTGATCGAAGGGGAGAATAATACGTGGTAAACGTATCGGAGGAGGGGACCGGGTTGAACCGGAGGTGATCGAAGGGGAGATTATATTTTATGTTGATCATATATGCATGTTACGATTATATTTTATGTTGATCATGTATGTTAATATGCATGTTGCGATTATATTTTATGTTGATCATATATGTTAATTTGCATATTACGATTATATTTTATGTTGATCAGGTATGTCAATATGGTTAAGTTAGAAATTGGATGTCAATAGGTATGGCATCTAGTATATCATATGATTGTTTATAATATCCGGTATATGGATATGATTGTTATGATATCCAAATTGGATGTTAATGGTATGACACCTAGTATATCATATGATTGTTTATGATATCCGGTATATGGATATGATTGTTATGATATCCGAATTATGGATGTTAATAGGTATGTGATTGGTCGCTAATATTGCATATTTAGTATCATATTTCCATACTTATTTTAGAATAAAAGCCTGCATTGTCCTAATTAATTGTTTAATTTATTTGCAGGCCCAATCCTTAAGGAGATGAAGAGAAATGAGCCCAAAAGCCCACCAGAATTCTGAATTAAATCAGAATTAATTCGCACACACTAAATCAGGGCAAAATCAAGAGGTGAAACCGGTTGAGAAGAATCCTCTCAGAATCGATCGGTTAAAGCCAAGAATCCAAGGTCATTTCGTCAGAATCCGGGGCTCAAACGAAGAAACCAACAAAGGATAAAGCTAGAAGAAACTCCCAGGATGACCCACCAACAGGGTGTGGCCATCTGGCCACACCTTGGCCGCGGAAACGCGACCAAAGCCGCGTTTCCGCGGCTTGGTTGGGGAGTTAGGGGGAGCGTTTGCTCCCCCGATCTTACCGGGATCCTGATTGTTGGGTTTTTGGCCTATAAAAGGGCATTCTCTGTGCTAAAATTGGACGACCATGCAGATTAGGATTTAGCCTAGTTTTAATTCTTTGTAGTTTAGGTTTTTCTTTTCTTTTTATGTAACTTGTATGTAAACTTAGGGTAGAAGAAGATTCATGTAAGTAAGAGAGAGAGGCTGATGTTGAGAGTGACACCGATGTACCCTCCTCCTTTCTTCCATTGTCTCTGCAAGTAATAAAGGTAAAAGCTTCTTTTTATGTTCGTATTTTGTTTTGCTTTCCTCTTCCTCTTTCTACTTACCTTGGTTGTATTTGTTGAGTTTACAAGTGAATTCTAAAGCAAGTATAACTAAGCTACGTGAGAGCCAGCGATAGTTCATGAAGACGTTCTCCTCTTCCAAGCTTCGCATCACTTCGTTCTTGGTATGCTTGACGATATAATGTGCACGGGGACTGAGCTCGAGTTTATGATCTATGCGTTGAACGCCTCCAAAGTAAAAAGGTAGAACTTGCAAAAGGTTTCCAGGTAAGTCATCAATTAAACTAGGTAAGTATTCCTTCCTTTTCTTTCCTTTCTTTCATTTCTGTAAATTAAATCACCACCTCTTCCAACTCTTTCTTCTCCACTCACTCCATTTGTACATAGTCGCTTTCATTGTTTTTCTGATTTTTTTCACCTTTTTCATCTTTCATTTTCTTCTAACTTTAACATAATTTTCTTTTTCTTAACTTAAAAACAGAGAAGAACTCTCGTTTGGTTTTTATAACGATTTCAATAAAACTGTAAACGCTTCTATCGCAAAACTCTCCTTGTGGATCACGACCCGCATAGCCACTTGCTATCGCGGAAGAATTGAGCACTTGCATATTTCCTTTGTTAAGTTCTGTAATTCCGTATTTTTTGTGCAGGTTGTACCTCAATCAAATTTTGACGCCGTTGCCGGGGAGGGTAACATGTTTTTTATTGAAATCTGAATTTTTTTTGAAAATTTTTTAGAATTAAACAAATTTTCTTCTCTGTTGCAGGTTACAGGGCAATCAAAGCAGGAAATTAATATTGCAGTAACATACAAGTGGCCTTGGGCCTCTTCTCTAGAAAGCAGAGACCAAGGGCCCTCTGAATTGCCGCGTTTCCACGGCAAAAGCCGCGGCAGTAAAGAGTTGACTACTAACAGCTTTTTGCAGGGCTGCTTAGTTTACAAAAATTCTAGTTTGCTGCAATTCTTTATTTCCTATATGCCATCACATAAGCCTGCTAATAATCAACAGTAAAACGTTTGTTGCAAAAGTTAAAAATTGATTAGAAGTTTGCATTTTAGGCACACGTTTTTTTCAATTCATTTATTTTTACTGTTGAAGAGTGCTGGAGCAAGGTACGTTCGCATTGTATGTAGAATAGGATTCATCTCTTGGTTGATTTTCATTGCTTTGAGTGATTCCTATTTACATATCTTGTACACTTGCACAAAATTATTTTAAGGGCACTAACCCATAACAAGATAAGGTGGGGATTTAATCACCCTTCCTTAGCCCAAAAATCACATTCCAAGCACTCACTAACCCAAGCCTAACTAAAATTGAGTAGACGTTAGCCCTAGGGACATCTCAGACTCAATTAGGAGATTATCCTAAGGGGAAAAATGTTAGAATCTGACTCCTGCAAAATCAGTGTCTAGGAAAGGGATTGAGGGCCGAAAGCCCGAAGGTTGGTGGTTATTTAATTAAGGAACGTCTTTGATGGAAAACCTCCCACCAACCTTGCCCTGACCTGACTGATTAGCCATTGGTCAAGGTCTACATTAGACCTCCCGTGACAGTCTAATCAGTTAGGAGTCGTCTAGGTCATAGGTCTACCCTAACCTAGTTAGAATATTTTTTTTCTTTTATTTGTTTGCTTATTTGTTTGTTTTTTTTGTTTGTATTCTATTGTGTGATATGGACTATAATAATAATTTTTTCAACTACAATAATAATCCATATTACACACCGACTTCATTTTCGGATATTACCAACCCGGCATATCATAACTTTGACCAACCTAGTGTGCCGGATTGGTCTTATCCGAATCAATATAACCCATATCCCCAATCTAATAACTATAATTTCCATAATGATTTCAACTCTTCACCGAGTCAGTGGGGATTCACCTCCTCCGAGCATAATTTTCAACCACCTTGTCCTCCTTCTCCACCTAGTCCACAATATTTTCAAGATTCATACTCAGTTCCACCCGTCCAAAATAGGAAACCATCAATTTTGGAAATGAGTATGCGTGAGTCCAAACACAAATCTCAAAATCTGATGGACTCACAATTTCACTACCACTTCCAAGACAATTCTTCATCTTTTCATCAAAACAATGAACATATCACCTATGAAGAGATGCTTGAATCCATGACTCAGGCTCAAAACGCTCGTAATAGTGACATAGATATGATGGTCGAATCTCTACGTTCTCACCGTTGGACCAGTTCTGATGTCACTACCCATTCTGTTAGAGCCGAAGAGTCAGGTTGTTTTAGAAATCAAGATTCTATTTCAGAACAACTATTTGAACTTGCCCAAACTCCAAATTTTGAAAAAGATATTAACAGTTTGGCAAGTTACTCCTTTCCTGAAATAGAACTTGAAAATGATTATGATCCTGAACCCCAAATTAGTGATTCAATTCTTCTTCCTGATTCAATAATGACTCTGGTATCTTCACCTGACTTCAATCTTTTCCCGGAGTCAACATTGGATCCTGTACCAATTCATAATAAAATTGAATCACCCATCTTTGAGGATCATATTGAACTTGACCAATTATACACATTTGAAAATCCTATGACAAATTGGCAAGTTCTCATTTTTATGATATTGAACTCAATGAGATATGTGACCTAGATTCTCAAATCTGTGATCCAGTTCAACTTTCTGAATCAATATTGACTCCTGTTTTATTACCAAACTTGAATAATATTCTAGAGTCAGTTTTGATTCTATCATCTATCATCCCTGAACTGGAATCACCCATATTAAGTCACATTCCATTGTTAGAAAATACATGTGGACTAGAGTTTCAACTTCTTGACTTGGACCCGCTTCTTAAACCAATTTCGACTCCTGAACCTTTACTTGACTTAAGTCACCTTCCTGAGTCGGTATTAGTTCCTGTCCTTCCTGAGTCTAAGTCAACCGTTCTATCATTTCATACTCCATTCTGGGACGAGGTGGTTGACAAATTTGACTCCGAAATTAGTTATGGAATATGGAAATTAGATGAGGTTAAATACTTAATAAAGATCCTTCATGGATACACAATTTTAATGGGTTATATTAGTGAAATTTCTGGTGGGTTCTTCCGAGCCCCAAGAAAAGTCGATTGGGCCGCATTTCGTGGACCAATCAGACCACCACCGGAACCGCCACCTTAAGGTAACATTTCCTTCCCTTTCGTCTTTTTCATGCATCTATGCATTAATTCATACATTAAGGACAATGCATGAGATAGGTGTGGGGGAGGGTTCTAACATAACTTAGGTTTTTCTTTTTATTAAAAACTTTTTGAAAAATAGAAACAATATTTTGACTTATTTTTGTAAGAAATTAAGTTAATTTTAAGGAATAGGAAAATTCAAATTAGGATTTCTTACACTTGGTCAAAATAAGATTATTTGTTTGATTTTTAGGGTTAGGAAGATAATTTGTCAAAGTAATTTACTCTTGATCTTTACCTTGATGAAATATGCACACTTCATACACTTACATACTTAGGGTTTAAAAACAGAGACTCTTATGCCTTATAAAAAAAAAAAGATAAACAAATCTAATTATTGATTAGCTAGGTGCTTTGGCCTAAGCAAGCCTTAGTATTTATGCAAAAGATAATTAGATGAGTTTGAAAAAAAAAACAAGTCTAATTATTGATTAGCTGGGTGCTTTGGCCTAAGTAAGCCTTAGTATTTATGCAAAAGATAATTAGATGAGTTTGAAAAAAAAATTGTGTATCCTCTGATTAAGCTGGGTATTTATGCCTTATAAAGCATAAGTATTCACGCCTAAAAGGGGTACATCGTATAAATAAAAACCTTAGTTTCGTGGCCTTATCTGCTCGAGTATTTAAGTCCTTAGGGGTGTTTTCTCACCTGGTGCCCTAAAACTGTCCGGTTTGGGTGTCACCGACTGAATGCTTGTTACATGGGCAGATTAGAAAGCCTAATGAAATTGAGGAATAAATTCCAAAAAAAAAAAATAAAAATTAAATAAATATAAGGCATAGGAGTTAATGTTGAAGAACCCTTAGTAAACTTCACAGTCACGATGGTGCATATGACTTAGGGTAAAGTAATAGACTAGATGAGAAGTACAATTTGACTCCTTACTTTGATTGATAACAAATTTTTGAATAGAGACTAAGTTTAGGAATGAAAGATTCGGTTTTCCTATAACTTATAGATTGCTTAGATCTTACAATCGTATTTCAAATATTTTTCTCTTTCAAAATGCTTTTCGAAAATACTAACTCTTTATTTCCCTTTCTTTATGGATTTTGTGGGTGTAATCCGCTGAAAACCCTCACGAGACAAAACTCGTCCTCTAAGGGAAACCTAGAGGTTTAACGGCTTATTGCACATGCTCAGTGCAATCGCATGACCTGCGAAAGTGGTCTAATAATCCTTAGTATAGTTTAGTTGTTTTGCTCGAGGACGAGCAAAAGATAGGTATGGGGGTGTGATTGGTCGCTAATATTGCATATTTAGTATCATATTTCCATACTTATTTTAGAATAAAAGCCTGCATTGTCCTAATTAATTGTTTAATTTATTTGCAGGCCCAATCCTTAAGGAGATGAAGAGAAATGAGCCCAAAAGCCCACCAGAATTCTGAATTAAATCAGAATTAATTCGCACACACTAAATCAGGGCAAAATCAAGAGGTTGAAACCGGTTGAGAAGAATCCTCTCAGAATCGATCGGTTAAAGCCAAGAATCCAAGGTCATTTCGTCAGAATCCGGGGCTCAAACGAAGAAACCAACAAAGGATAAAGCTAGAAGAAACTCCCAGGATGACCCACCAACAGGGTGTGGCCATCTGGCCACACCCTGGCCACGAAAACGCGACCAAAGCCGCGTTTCCGCGGCTTGGTTGGGGAGTTAGGGGGAGCGTTTGCTCCCCCGATCTCACCGGGATCCTGATTGTTGGGTTTTTGGCCTATAAAAGGGCATTCTCTGTGCTGAAATTGCACGACCATGCATATTAGGATTTAGCCTAGTTTTAATTCTTTGTAGTTTAGGTTTTTCTTTTCTTTTTATGTAACTTGTATGTAAACTTAGGGTAGAAGAAGATTCATGTAAGTAAGAGAGAGGCTGATGTTGAGAGTGACACCGATGTACCCTCCTCCTTTCTTCCATTGTCTCTGCAAGTAATAAAGGTAAAAGCTTCTTTTTATGTTCGTATTTTGTTTTGCTTTCCTCTTCCTCTTTCTACTTTACCTGGTTGTATTTGTTGAGTTTACAAGTAAATTCTAAAGCAAGTATAACTAAGCTACGTGAGAGCCAGCGATAGTTCATGAAGACGTTCTCCTCTTCCAAGCTCCGCATCACTTCATTCTTGGTATGCTTGACGATATAATGTGCACGGGGACTGAGCTCGAGTTTATGATCTATGCGTTGAACGCCTCCGAAGCAAAAAGGTAGAACTTGCAAAAGGTTTCCAGGTAAGTCATCAATTAAACTAGGTAAGTATTCCTTCCTTTTCTTTCCTTTCTTTCATTTCTGTAAATTAAATCACCACCTCTTCCAACTCTTTCTTCTCCACTCACTCCATTTGTACATAGTCACTTTCATTGTTTTTCTGATTTTTTCCACCTTCTTCATCTTTCATTTTCTTCTAACTTTAACATAATTTTCTTTTTCTTAACTTAAAAACAGAGAAGAACTCTCATTTTGTTTTTATAACGATTTCAATAAAACTGTAAACGCTTCTATCGCAAAACCCTCCTTGTGGATCACGACCCGCATAGCCACTTGCTATCGCGGAAGAATTGAGCACTTGCACATTTCCTTTGTTAAGTTCTGTAATTTCGTATTTTTTGTGCAGGTTGTACCTCAATCAGTATGGCACCTAGTATATCATATGATTGTTTATGATATCCGGTATATGGATATGATTGTTACGATATCTGAATT
This sequence comes from Agave tequilana, assembly GCA_038442645.1. Taxonomy (NCBI): domain Eukaryota; kingdom Viridiplantae; phylum Streptophyta; class Magnoliopsida; order Asparagales; family Asparagaceae; genus Agave; species Agave tequilana. The sequence goes on along the minus strand of JAVJIF010006275.1, from coordinate 12,631 downwards.
ATGGATGTTAATAGGTATGGCACCTAGTATATGCATATGATTGTTTATGATATTTGGTATATGGATATGATTGTTATGATATCCGAATTTTGGATGTTAATAGGTATGGCACCTAGTATATGCATATGATTGTTTATGATATCTGATATATGGATATGATTGTTATGACATCCAGTATATGGATGTGAGTGTCCCGTATTTCTTCATGTATGAACACAATTATAATTGGATACTATCATGAGTAGTGTGTGATGTCATATGTATATTGGGATAGGTGCAATATTGAACTGTAACTAATCTAGTGAGTAAGATTAGGCTCTCTAAGAGTTGTGTTATGACCATGACTATATATATGAAATACGAACATGTTACAAACTGAAAACCGGAAAGGTGATTATAAGAGACTAACGAGTAGGTCAAGTATTGCAAAATCATTGAGATCGTATGTTAATGAAATATTGGTCACGTGTACACAGAAGAATACATAGAGGCAGTATCAGATAATAGAAAGAGTCTATGATTCATAAGCTGCAGTATCAACCACAATTAGAAAGTATTGAAACTGATTTTTGATATCGCTCAACTGCATAATACTTGAAGTACAATGGTAGTATCATACAAACTCTATTTTGAATGACTTCACTCACTGAGCTGTTGAGCTCACCCCACCACAGATTGATATTTTCAGGTCATGGTAAGGCGAAGGTTCGACTTAGAGCTGCAAGGATGTTCTCCTGAGATAACGTATGTACTTATTGTAGAATGTAAATCCTTTTGTAAACTCTTATGTTATTAGTCACTATGAGTTAGAATAGTATATCACAGAATCATTCTTCTGTATATGTTTATTTGATGGACCTTGAGATGAACTATATGATGAAAATGAGATCTATAAGTAGGCTGATTTAGCTAAAATCTAATTATTGTATTGAGATGGAGTCTATATTTCAGAGGAGATGCTGCTGTTAGTATATTCTGATTAAGGAGCAATAAGGTTAATGATCATGAAATTTTGAGGTAATTAAATCTGGGACCGTTACAGTACGTGTATAAAGTGTGCATTTTTCTTCAAGGTAAAGATCAAGACTAAATTACTTTCACCAATTTTCTTGCTAACCCTGAAAATCAAACAAGTTATCTTATTTTGATCAAGTATAAGAAATCCTAATTATGATTTTTCTATTCCTTAAAATTGACTTAATTTTTTACAAAAAATATATCAAATATTGTTCTTTTCTTTCAAAAAGTTTTTTATATATATTTCTTTTTTAAGTTATATTAGTCATGTTTGAGCCCTTCCCCACACTTATCTCATGCATTGTCCCCAATGTATGAAAGAAATATATAGATGCATGAAATAGAATGCAAAAGAGGAAAGTAACCGATACACTGGGTCGAAAGACCCATAACTGTTTCATTTACCGACGCCGATTCCAAGAAAGGTTTAAGGCATTGACCATTTACCTTAAAGTCATTTTCATTCTTGGTATCACTTATCTCTACAGCACCATGTGGAAACACGATTTTTATAACTAATTGCCCAATCCATCTTGATTTTAGTTTTCCTGGAAAAAGATGAAGCTTAAAATTATAGAGTAAGACTTTTTGTTCAGGGACAATGTTTTCCTTGTGATGTGTTTATCATGAAAAATCTTAACTCTATATTTAGTGATCTTAGCATTTTCATAGGCTTCACTTCTCAACTCCTCTAATTCGGAAATTTGTAATTTTCGAAGGTCACCGACCTTAATCAAGTCAAAATTTAGCCGCTTGATTGCCCATAAGGCCGGTGCTCTAACTCAACGGGTAGGTGGCAAGCTTTCCCAAAGACTAACCTATAAGAAGACATCCCTAGAATCGTTTTAAAAGCGGTCCTGTAGGCCCAGAGGGCATCTACAAGTTTGGTGGACCAATCTTTCCGATTTTGGTTCACAGTCTTCTCCAAATTAAGCTTGATTTGTCTATTGAAAATCTCAACCTGCTTTTCAAACTAATCATACTAACCTCTTAGAGTGATAGTTGCCTCACATTGGATCCTTGGCCATCACTAGGCTTGTCTTCAAGAGCTTTTCGAAGTATGATCCATAAAATTGTTCTCCACATCCAAATTTAGTTGACAAGGTACAAAATACAATTAAATCATCAAAAATACTAGAGAGAAAGCATGAAATAAAGTAAGTAATGCAAGTTAGCTTGTTAGCAAGTTAAGAGTTAGAACCCATCATCATGAGTCATCAATGACTCTTGCTAGAACAAGACCTTTAGTTGATGCTATTAGATTCATGTGGGTTATCAATCAAGAGTTAGATGATTAGTAGGTTAGTAGTTAGTTAGCCATGAAGAAGAAACTAGCTAAGCATCTAGAAGAACATTAAAGAAGAAATAATGAAGAGAAAACCTCCATAGATTGTCACTTATCTATTACAATAACTCTCACTTTCTCCCATGAATATATCTCTGTCTAATCTAAATCTATAAAAATAGAGGAAAATACAAGAAAAAAAGGAAAATTCTTAAACTAATCCTAAGGAGAAGAAACCCTAGCTACTTGTCTCCTTCCTCAAATTCTGGCTCATCATGTAGTATTTATAGACAATGAGGACCTCGAATTTCGCTACACGAAGCTACGCGTCAAAACTCAGGACACTGGGCCCTGACTCTGTCGCAGATCCACGGCTTGTGTCGCGGATTCGCCTGAGCCCTGATCTTTTGGCTAGTGTTTCGCCCAGCTGCGAGAAGCTTCTTTAAATGCTCAATTTTCTGATGTTTGCCCTGAATTTTAGCATATTGGGCTTCAATATTGGGCTTCAAGTGGTTTTTAATTTGGGTTCTTCTAGAAGGACTTGATCTTCAAGAAATCTCCAAAAATTATCCCCAAATAGCCATATTCAGCCTATATTTACCACTTTGCCCTTCTCCCAATATTTATCTGCATAAAGAAGACAGAATCAGTTATTAGCAGAGTTTTATTTATAAAAGTTGATAAGGGAAATGCGATAATAAAATGCTGAATTGATGAATAATCATGCGTTCAGATGCAGCAGTGGCTAAGGATGAACTGCGCGTCTCAACTCCAAAATGCGAGACTTGCTTCAACCTCTCATTGTGCAAAAATGCGAGACCCGTGTTTCATCTCAGAAATACAAGACTTGCGTTCAGCCAAAGGCTATGCCTGAATACTGAAGGTTCACCTAGAGGGGGGTGAATAGGTGATGGCTAATCTAATGGTCACTAAATGATGAATGATGCAAATAATGCGGAAGCTAAAAACAATTATGACCTAATTAAAACTTTTACACTAAACACCACGTATAACCAAAGAGTGTTGCTGAATTCCCCGTGAAGGGCTCTGGACAAACTCCTCTAGATTCCCCTTGAATGGGTTGAGGTGCCGCGTTGGCTCTCTTGGTTGAATACAAGTGTTAGCAAACAATCCCAAGCAAGTATATCAATAAAGCACAAAATGTATATCTAGCATATAAAGATGAACAATAAACACATGCAAGATATAATAAGAGACAAAGAGAGAGAGAGAGAGAGCAATCGCAAACACAAAGGTATGTTTCGAGGTTCGAGCACACTTGCTCTACATCTCTGCCTTCGACACACGAAGGATTTCCACTATGCAAGATCCCAATGGATCTCTCCTCGGTGCCGCAACACTTACAAGCCCTCGGACTCCCTAGTCCCGTACACACGCAAGCCCACTAGCTTGCCGAGGCCGCACCTCAAACCACCGAGTCCGCACCCGAACTCAAAACAACGCGGACACACACGTCCGCCTCCTCAAAGTACAAGAAATGAAATCTTGGTGATCTAAACACTTTGATCACAATTGAAAGCTCTCACTACAACACTCCTATAAGATGAATAGCTCAATGGATGCTCAAGTGTATGTGTGAGAAAACAAGGAAAGAATCTTTGGTGAAAAACTCAAGAAAATCTCTTTGCACTCTTGATAAACTCTCCTTTTAATTGGAAGTATTGGCTCTAATTTTGAGGAGAAAAACCGCTGGAATGAATGGGAAAAACTGGCTCTAAGAGTCTCCAAAATCTTGGCTCAAAACAATGACCAAACCCCCAAATTTATAGGCCAGAAAAATATAGCCGTTGGGGTCTGTCAGAGCTGCCGGTCGACCCGTGCGGTCGACCGCCAACGGTCAGAAATCAGACCGTTGGAGCCACGGTCGACCGCCTGGGTCGACCGACCCACTGGAGCTGAGAGTCGAACTCTCTGCCGGTCGACCCGCATGGTCGGCCGAACTTTCCAGAGAGCTCTGCTCTCTGGAGCGGTCGACCCGTATGGTCGGCCGTCCTCCAGTGCACAAAGGCGTGCACATCTGTGCACGTCGGTCGACCGGTCCGGTCGGCCGACTCCAGGATTAGTCGACTATATAGGGAGCAAGTCAACTTATCTGAAGCCTGAAACAGTTTTCTGGGATTAAAAAGTTAGTCTTTTTGGCTCAAATAAAATCCCATAAAATACTTAAAAATCTACAAAAATAGTTTTACCAATATACTTTGATAAACAAACATGCTTGCACAAATCAAGGCATGTTATAAAAGATTGGACTATTTTTGTAACTTGAAAATATTTGGCTCATGATAAAAACTGTTTTTCCAAAACAATATTTTTCCAAAACATGCTTTTCCAAATCTTCATCAAATACAAAAACAAGATATACTTTTAAAGCATAGTGTGTATGGATATGATCCACTACACAATCAAGATGAAATATCTATGTTTTTATCATAAAGCTCTAAACTTGGTTTTGGTTAAAAGATAAGTATATGAGAAACACCAAAAATGAACAAAACACTTGAAATCTTCACTTGAATGCATGTTTGGTTTTGGTTAAAATTCTTTTCTAAAAACAAACTAAATCAAGAGTGTGTGCGCATGGTATACTTGAGCAATCCACCAACTATCTATCCTTTACATTTTACTCTAAAACAAAACAAAATCTTATACCTAGACACAAGTCTTCATCTTCTTGAAGTCTTCACTTGAAGGCTTCTCATCTTCTTGACTTGGTCCAAGTTTGATCCAAAAGCTCCTTGGATCACACCGTGCTAGCTCCAAATCTTGACATTTTATCCTTTGTTGAGCTATGCACCTACTAAGATCTTGATAATGAATCTGTCACTAATTAAACACAAGATCATTAGTAAACATAACTTCATGAGTTGATCATCATCAAAACTAGGGTGATAGGCCTTTGGGCCAACAATTATGACCTCCACGTTTTACTTCTAAAAAACGTGAGAGTCGCGTTCAGCTACAAGTGGCTAAGTTCAAATCTGAACTAGGAAGTTAAATTACACCTAGAGGGGGTGAATAGATGTAAGGCTAATCAAATCAATATTCAATGCAAAATAAAAAATGAGATGATGCAAACGATCACTCAAAGCAAGATTAGAAGCCGTATCCCCGTGAAGGGTTCTGAACTTCTTCCTCGTGATTCCTCTAGATAAGAGTTTGAGGTGCTCCATGCAATCTTGTTGTAAGAGTATAGATCGACAATAAATGAATGAATATAAAGTAGATAAGATAGACAAGTAAATCAATCGCAAACAAAGAGATTTATTTCGAGGTTCGAGCCACCGCTCTACGTCCCCGCCTTCACCACCGTGAAGGATTTCCAATCCACTAGAACTTTTCACCAAAGGAATTACAACCACACAGAGTACACAACTCCCCAATACACTCCTCTAGTCCAGAGGTAGCGTAACAACAATGGAATAATATCTGGGTGATCAAAAGACCACAAACTCTCTCTTAGAAAACTATCTTACAAAACCTTATAGAATAAATATAATTTGAAGCTCAAGAATTTGTAAGTGAGCGTAAAATCAGAAGATAGATTTTTGAGAACCAAAAACTTAAAGAAGATTTTTGAAAATAAAACACAAAACTGAAACTTGAAAACTCTTTCTCTTGAAACCCAAAACTTGATTTTTCAAATAGAATTGTAGTTATTGTTGTGATAAACTCAACCCTAATGACCCTTTTATATAGGTTTTAGGATGTCACCGCTCTACAGGAATAGGGCCAGGGGCTTCTGGGATAGGATATGAAACTTGGTCTTTTTAACACCTATAAAATCTCATAAAATTTAAAAAATTTCACAAAAATCAGTTCTTATAAATATTTGAAGAACAAATACGTGTGACAAAAAATCAACACGTATTACAAACTATTTGAACTATTTTTATGATATAGAAATTAAGCTTTAACACAAAAATGGTATTTTCTGAAAACCAAACTTTGAAATAGAAATCTGATTTTTTTCAAACTTGTATAAATACAAAAATAAGATATTTAAACTCTTTTAAAGCATATAATGTATGGATAGATTCCAATACACATATAAAAGATATATCTATATTTTTAACAATAAATCCAAATAAGTTTAGTTAATTTACAAAACTCTTAAACACATGAAATAAAATCATCAAATAAATTTTCTAAATATATGAAGCATAGATGTATATAGAGGAAATCTAATATACATTAAACCATGTAAACTTGTTTTGGTTCTTATCTATTCATGAAAATCATATATATGTATATTTGAAATTCAAAACTGGTTAAACCGAAAACCAAACGTATTGAACTTGTGTGTGTGTGTGTGAACTTGAGCATATCAACACTAGTCTATTTTACACAAGATCTAAACACAAACTAAAACTAAATACAAACCGAAGTCTTCTTATATAACTCCTTCTCCAAGCCGACTCGATCCAAACAGGATCCAAAGAGTTTGACTCTATCCGAGTGCTAGATGCGATCTTGACGCGCGAGCTCTTGAATCTACATGTGTTAGCTCCAAAACTCCTTTGTTAAAGCTAGATACCTATTAAGATCTTAATCAATAACTGAAACTACATAAACACAAGATCATTAGTAAACTAACCTTCATAAGTTAGTCATCATCAAAACTGAGGTGAAAGACCTCTGGGCTAACAATCTCCCCTTTTTGATGATGACAAAAATTATGAGGTTATATATATGCATCCATTAAGGATAGGCTTCATAAAAGCTCCCTCTTAACATATGCATAATCATAAACATATAAAGATATGCAATGAAGCTCAAGACACCAATAAAACAAGATATATATGCATAAGCACATAGTAAAACATGCATATATAAATCTGAATCCTTTTCCCCCTTTTGTCACTCATCAACAAAGGGGTGAAGACAAACAAATCAATAAAAATATTTTAAAACAAAATTTTGATACTAATGAACACAATCATTGAAAGAACCAATTGAAAGAAATAATCTTTTTATTGAATTTATACCAATAAAGGGACATGATATCAATTGAAAGCAAAAACCAAAATTTTAGGTAAACACTATATTCATTTTGCAATAAGATACCAATTTGAAAATAATACCACTTTAAAATTATTGGTACCAATATTGAAAATGTTAACATATACCAAAACAAAATACTTTTCATCCTAAAGAGTGGGAGTAAGATACCAATTGAAAAGTAAAACCAAGTGAAAGATAAAACATGAAATTTTCTCCCCCATTATGAAATACCAAAAAAAATAATGCATAAGCTTGTATAAGAAATTAATTGAAAAATAATTGACATTAAGGAGTAAATCAAGCTTAGTAAGAACTAATTTGTGCTAAAAAATGTATGACATATATGTTTAAAGCACAAGTAAACATCTATATGTATGTATCAGAATAATATGATGTTACTCTAGATATGATCCATACATATATAGAAAATATGAGTATACAAAGTGAATCTTGATACCAATTGAAATCAAATTTCAGTTGACAAAACAAATGTTGGTACCACTTAAAAAAAATTTAAGATACCAATAGTAGATTTTGATATCAATTGAATGTGAAATTGATACCAATTGTAAGTACTAATTGAAGTGAAGCATAAAATACATTTTGATACCCAAAAAATATAAATACCAATTATAAATTAATGCAAAAGCTTGTAGAGATACCAATTAATATTTGAAATTAAGTCAAATTTAGCATAAGCAATTTTGTACCAAAAAATTTGTAAAAACATTGCAAAAACAAGCACAATTAAGATCATATATATGTATGTATAAAAAAAGAAAATACCAATTGAAATTTAAAGCATACATATATAGAATACAAATATGAGTATACAAACGTATGAAATATCATAAAGATTATATGTATAACTCATACCTACTACCCTATTCATGCACACATTTAAAAAATATTCAATAAGGGTATACAAGGCATGGTCGCCCATCCAACCACCCTTAGATGGTAGGGGTTTTCAAAAATCATGATTTGAAGATATTTTAGCATAGTTGAAAACTCTACCAATAGAAGAATAAAGACTAGTTTTAAAGATAATTTTAAAAACTAGTACAAAATCCTTCAAGTAAGGAATAAAACATGAGTATATTCATGAGAATATGAAAATCACACAATAATTGACAATCAAAGTCTATAAAGCATAAGTGATTATCATAAATCCAATATCATGAGTAAAAAAGATGATGTAAGTGCAAAAATCATGTAATAAGCATAATCATGGAGATAGGCAATGAAGCTCATATGAAATTCCTTTATAAATATGAACATAATAAAATTTAATTTACATCAAAACAAAACAAACTTCAAGGCATATGTATGTTTTGTCTAAACTAGAATATACATACATATCCCAAATATAAATGAGTCCATAATAGAATATTACATGAAAAGTAACTGACTCTAGGATAGACATGTATATCTAAAGTTTTGGACAAAATTGACATATACATGAAGATAAACACATTTTTACGAAAATCATATACAAAAATAGGGAATACACGTTAAGATACAAGAATCATCAAAATAAGGTTATACAAGTATATCTAATGGGTACAAGTGAGCAATAAAGCACAAATACATAATAATCAAATGTGGCTCACCAGTTGTACACGTATAAACATAAGTTTTAACGAAAACTATATCTAAACAAATAATCAAAAACATGAAGTGCAAAATCATTAACAACATGATCATTAGGGTAAATGCACGTTCTTTAGAGTTAGGACATACACAATAACTAAACTATAGTGAGAACACAAAAATAATAGTCCATATAAATATGGGTGTATCTCAAATACTATTTATGTATATCTCAAGTCAATAACATTGCATTTAACATAATAAACATGAAAAATATGAAAACCAATACATGCTAAAAACATTCATTTAAAAGCATGTAAGCAAAATAAGGAGTTAGAGATAGTTACTAAAACCAATTCCAAACCATGGTGGTCCTCCCACCAAACATCCTTGAAGGTGATGCATCTAATGTAGTGTTCATCAAGCTCAAACGCATCCACCATCAAGGTACCGATACCCTCACGTCAAGTGAGAGCCCACACCTACAACAAATACAATAGGGGTGGAAATTGGTACCCACACTTTCTTGGGTCCATGGGAGTTAGCACCTTTCCTAACCCAAATAAACTTATTTGTAAAATTTGAAATATTTATTTTATCATAACAAAATCTTGCAAGGTCACCCGTAAGTACACAATGTGTACAAGTGTACACATGAGCATACATAAAATCATGTGTGAGAGCATGATGAGCATGTGTATGCCGTGGTTTGTGTACATGAATATGTGGAGTATGTTTCTTTAGAAACATAGATTCCAATCGTGTGTGGTTCATGGCACATTGGCTCAAAGTGGAGCCCAAACAATCTACACTATTCTTCAACATGCAAATATTATTTTCAATTGTTAAAGAAGAAGTGGAGCATGCATTCTTATCAATAGAGGGTATAATAATGGAATCATGACAAAAATGAGAAGCCAAATTATTTTTCAAAGAAATATTTTCATTTGAAATAAATTCAATTATTTTGAAATCAAAGCAATTTTATTTTTTAAAGAATTGTTCTCCTTTAAAACATAATCAAGTTTTGAAGACAAAACCTCATTATTCTTCAAAACATCATCACAATCATTTTTATTCTTTAAAATTTCGTTTTCTTTTAAAGTAAGGTCAAGTTGAGTTTTCAAGGAGTCTCTTTCACTTGGAATCTCAACCATCTCTTGTAAAATCATGTTTAGCTTTGAATTTTTTTTATTTTCTTCTTTTAATCTAAAACATTTGCTTTTCAAAACTTGTACTTTGAGAGCAAGTTTTCACAAAATATAGATAGTTCTTCATTTAATGCATGTGGATCTATGTTATAATCGCAAGAAGAACTAACACTATCATCTAGTTGAGTGTCCGAAATTACCTCAAGGGAGTCATTCCCTTGACCATGAAGCAAGCTTGATCGGACTCTTCTCCACTAGATTCTTTCTCCATATTGTTTGTCGTTTGTAGATCAGGAGAGGTCAAAGTATTCTACACTGCAAAAGCAGAATCACAATGAGAAACCATAGAAAATTGATCTTTGCTAAGTGTGTGCCTAAGTGCCACTAAGGCTTGTGCATTGGCCTCTATATGCTTGTCATTACCAAGATAAGATTTCTTGGTAGTGGCAAGGTAAATATGCAATCCTAGAGATTTAAGGTATGCACTCATCTTAAACTTTCACATATCAATGTTAGTAACATCAAACATGGGAGGGGCAAGAAAATCCATATGTGTGTGTAAACAAATATGTGCAAATGCAAATCTAGATTAGCAATCCAAGATCTCACTCCTAGGTGGTTAAACCAAATATCAGGAGCGTAGGCTCCGATACCAATTGAAATACACCTAGAGGGGGGTGAATAGGTGTAGTAGCTAATCTAGTACAAATGATGCGAAATTTTATAACTCAATTGCAACACATTATGTGTAATCAAGAGTGAGCCTGAATTCCCCGTGAAGGGCTCCGGAACTGCTCCTCAAGATTCCTCTAATTAAGAGTTGAGGTGCTATATGAAGCTCTCTTGGTTCAACACAAGTGTGGGCACACACAAACTACATCTAGTATATGAATATGTATAATATAAAGCAATGCAAGATATAAGAGAGATAGAGTGAGAGATAGTGGATCAAATGCAAACAATAAGATATGTTTCGAGATTCGAGTTACTACTCTACGTCCCTGCCTTCACACAGAAGGATTTTCACTATATCCACACAGGACCTTCCACAAAGGGACTTCCACTGAGAAATTACAGCACTACACTTGGAGTATACTACTCCTCTCTCAAACACAATCACCTCTACACAAGAGGGATAGGTACAAGGCCAAAGTAAAGAAAAGATTACAATCTTGGTGATCTAATGATCACAAATAACACTTGGTGATCACAATAGACCACAAACAATTTTCCTCACAAAACAGATCCTATAGATAGGATTAGAGATGATATCTCAAGTGTGAGAAAATAAAGTGTTTGGAAAAGAAAATAACAAAGAAAAACACTTGGGAAAAATACCAAATGATTTGTAAAGACAGATCAAAACTAATTTCTCAAAAACTCTCTTTTCTTTGATTTTTCCAACACTTTAAAACAAATAAAGATAAAACTTTTAGGCTCGAAACTTCTTTAAAACTTGCTGCTAAACACTTGAAAAGATAGGAGAATAGCTCTCGAGAAATCTTATAGAAAACGACCCAAGAGAACCCTTTATATAGGCTCTCAAGAATATAGCCATTGGGGTCTAGAAAAGGTCTGTTTTGACCTTACGGTCGACCAGCTGGTCGACCGTCCAACGGTCATATTTCTGACCGTTGAGCCACCGGTCGACCGCCTGGTCGACCGCCCCAGGCTAACTAGTCTGTCGGTCGACCGAGCCTAAAGGCACTCAGCCTGTCGATCGACCGCTCGGTCGACCGGCACTACCCGAGAGTTGGGTAGTTACAGTCGGTCGACCACCCGGTCGACCGGCCTTATAGGTAGGCCTTATGCACGTTCTTGTGCACATCGGTCGACCGACCGGTCGACCGGCCGGTCGACCGCCAGCAGGCTCAGGCTGGGATATATGATATGAAACTTGATCTTTTAAACACCTACAAAATCTCATAAATTTCACAAAAATCAGTTCTTATAAATATTTAAAGAACAAATATGTGTGACCAAAATTAACACATATTACAAACTATTTGAACTATTTTATGATATAGAAATTAAGCTTTAACAAAAAAACGGTATTTTCTGAAAATCGAACTTTGAAATGGAAATCCGATTTTTCCCAAACTTGTATAAATACAAAAACAAGATATTTAAACTCTTTTGAAGCATAGAGTGTATGGATAAAATCCAATACACATATAAAAGATATATCTATGTTTTTGACAATAAATCCAAAATAAGTTTTGTTAATTTACAAAACTCTTAAACACATGAAATAGAATCATCAAAATAAGTTTTCCTAAATATATGAAGCATATATATATATATATTATATATATATATATATATATATATATATATATATATAGATGAAATCTAATATATATTAAACCATGTAAACTTTTTTTGATTCTTATCTATTCATGAAAATCATATATATGTATATTTGAAATCCAAAACCGGTTAAACCGAAAATCAAACGTATGAATTTGTGTGTGTGTGAACTTAAGCATATCAACACTGGTCTATCTTATAGAAGATCTAAACACAAACTAAAACTAAACACAAACCAGAGTCTTCTTGTAAA